>JAITYZ010003864.1:0-36475 GCA_027744595.1 Paronellides praefectus
GATGATATGATGATCATGTTGATGGTGATGCCATATGCATATAGTCGAATCGTTTGTAGTATAAAGTCTGTGTTTTTTTGGAGAAACACAGCAGACAGCCAGTGCTTTCTACAAGGCATGGAGCATGATGAGATGTTCTGTCTCTGTATATGTGTTACATAATGCAAACATTCAGTCCAGATTTTGTAGTAGACTCTGGTTGTTCCATAAGTGAATGCATGCATATTACTTCAGCCTTGCAACTCACATTGTTACACAGATGTTGCTTAACATCCATGAAAAGAAACTCAGCCAAGAAGAAATTTTTTTGTAAGACGAACACGCAGAAGAATCAAAATGAATTCTCTTTTACTGTTTAACTTCCTTCCGTAAAATGCTCATGCAGTGAACTGTTATATATTATGTATTTGATATGATATGACCACTACCAACCAACTACAGTATGTCTCATGTAAGCGTGCCTCCTGCTTTTTTCCATTGTTTCCTTCACAATCTCCTGCATATTCAATTCACGCTTTTTGGTGCTTCCAGAGAGAGAGCCCTTATTTTTCGTTAAAATAGCCAGCGCAACTCGAACGTGTCGGGTTTGTATGAATGACTATGAATAATGTGCACTGTGCAGTATGATATATTGACGTACAATAATGCATTTCAGGAAAAAGTGAAGTATTATCTTATCATGTTTCAGTTATCACTCCTTGCAACGCAACATACATAGGAACATGTATGCATCAGGCAAGTACCTAAAGGATAAAACTATTAAATTCTGAAATAAATCTAAGGTGCGGGTGCACTTATTTCCTATTCTTCTTTTTCCATTTTGATTTTGAAAATCACTCGCAAAACACATGATGAAAGCGAGTCAGGCCTGACATATGAAACCGATCAAGTTCACGTTTTTCTGTTGGATAGACTGTTCCTTACTGCATTGCACCTTGCGTCGTTAAATTTAAAATGACTATCGTTCAGTTTTTCTGTTACAAATTTTGCCGCAAAAAGCCACAAAAATAGCCACAGAATATAGCTTTTAAAATCAAACGCAGGCAACCCATCCTCGCTCCAATATGAAACTGACAAGTGAAACGCGACGCCGCAGTTACAGATACATAATGTTTGAAAGCCTATATGAGAACCAAAACTTTTTTTCTTGCATAAAGTAATATTTAAACAAAAAGCGAACAATACTAAAAGGATTGTAGTGAGTTGTCGAGAATGCAGTAGAGTCAAATCTTTTTACTCTCATCATGTTTCATAAATAAGTACATGGAAGGCGGAACAAATTTTCTTTTATCGTCGCAACTGAATGACTCTCTCTCGCTCAGCCCGTCTCAGCTTTTTAGTTTAAAAAGTGTAGTAGTAAAACCGTATTATATCAAGATAGAGAACTTGTAATAGTTCAACTTCATTTCCATTACACTACACTTTCAAGTATGTACGAATAGCAGGCATGGTGTATGCATGTACTACAAACTACGTAGTTGTGTAGAAGTAAGTAATGCTGTTGGGTGGCAAATGGTTCACTGGAGAAGAGCACATGGCTGATGATAATAGATTCCCTCTTTGCTCAACTGTTATGGTTCTTTTATTATTTGAATTAATAGCTGTCTATATGGCCATATAGATGCATATCTTTTATAATCCTACCAAAACACAGTGTCACGCGATACGTATCTCTCAAGAAGGAAACTCCAGAGGGTATAAGATCGGGCAAAGACCCTCTTCGTACACCCATCAAACAAAGTTTTTTTTGTTATTTTATTGTAGTATAATTTTGGATATAAAGTAGTGAAACATCCATCCAATTTTCAACCGATTTAAAAACATATATGCCTGATACTACTCCTTACGTTCATTTATAAAAATGTATGTATGTATATGCATGTATTTTTACAACAGTCATTTAACAATTTACAAAGTTGAATAAGAAAGGTAAAAGATGGAGAAATGCTAGAATCTAAAGTAACCAATTCAAAAAATGGCTGTCATCTCCCGTTCTCCACTTTTCTTATAGGCATTTTCACTTTTTTTTACTGACCATAAGATTTATCAAAAACTCAAATCAGTGGATCTTACTGAAGAAATCAAGCATGTGAAAGTCTTTATGTTATGGGAATCTATCACACATGCATAGTCATGCATGTGTACACACAGTAGTGTTGTAACAAAAGAAAATTCCCAAGGGTTTCTCAAAGGAATATCCACCAAAATATGTAAAAAAAAATATCCTCACATATATCTTCTCACTTTATACAATGTTACGCATACATATATCATGAGTGCGTACATGATACATGCACAATTCACATATATATTGAAAAATGGAAGGATGAAAAAGTGAAAATAATAGCTCCCATAAGAAAAAGCTTGTGTGATGAATATGTGAAAAACGAATTTCATCCATCTGGAAGTAATCATAGTGGATTGTATATCCTGTATATTAGGTATATATGTGCATAATGCACAATGTACAATGTACATTGTACATACGTTATATATCATCGTGGTAGGATCAGAAAAAAAATGTAACGACTCGAATTACAACTACTATCGATAGCTTACATAACAACGTGTATATGTATATTTATATGTTTGTGTGTAGAGAAATTCATTCATATATAAGCCCATTTTTTACCATTGAAATTGTTTAAAATAGAAAATTTTCATTGCCATATGGTGTTGTTTGAAGTCTTGAAGAACCCAAAGGATTTTTTTTGACTTTAGCAGATCAGGTACAATTCATGCCACTCAGCGCTTTTCTCTTTCTTTCTTGCTTTATTTCCCTCCTTTCCTTCTCAAAGAAGAGAAACTCATAAACGTACTACACTACTACTTCTCTGTTGTATATTGGTTGCTTTCTATTTCTCTCTTTGTCGCATAAATTGAAAGTGGTGTGTATATACATGTATTATATTGTATGTACTGCATACATGTATATCTGTATATGCATGAAAAAGCAAAGGGTATTATCTTTCTAAAATTATACTTTTTTATTGAGTATTTGCTGCCATTTTTTCACTCGGCTATATAATATGAAAGCACTCTAAGAAAATATTTTTTCTTCTCTTCTTTCCACAATATTAGGCTTTAATGCATGTATAGCCGATTCAAGCACGTACAAGTGAGTAACACAAGAAGTTGTTAAGTAGGCATATATGTATGTGCATACAAATATACACATGCCATTTTGACTGTCCTTTTTTTCGTGAAAAGCTTGGAAATGGAATAACAAGAGGAAAAAACCTTATTTTCCCATTAACAGTCTTCCTAGTATGTTTTTTCACAATGAAGTAAAGTATATATATTCTTTAGTTGTGTTATGTAGTTTTTTAGCCCTTGACGGTTTTCCTTCAACCTTACATATGAAAATGCAACACTTGAGATTTTTTTCTTTTAGTAATATGGTAATGTAGGGAAATGTAGTGATGATAAATAATTCAGTGAAAAGAAAGGAAAAAAAATCTGCTGGTGGTGTTTGTTTGGCTGGTAAAATGGAGACGGACGCCATACCACATCGTCAAGTAAACTTTTCACAAAAGCTTGAATCAAGCGAAAAGTGAGTAAAAAGTAGCAACAAAGTAGATACAGAGAGGGAAAAAACTTTAGTAAACACGTTGCGTTTCTAGTTTAGAATGAGTCATTTTAAACGTTTCCCTTAGGATGTTCAATTGGGAGCAATATAATGCTCAGTAACACATTTGTAGATAGCCATATTATGCATGTATGTATCTGTAGGTATTTATATTTTAGAGTTTATGTATATATTGACTTCCTCACGTCAAAGTTATTTATCATGCCTCAAATCACATTTGTTTGTTGTGTCGGAGACACACTGCTGGACGGAACCTAGGACAGGAAGGGTCTACCATGGCTCCTCCGACGGCGCATATCATTGATGTCCCTTTTGCTTCACGATCAAATAACGCTTTATAGCATTTTAGGTGTATACCTAGTTGTCATGCAAGACAATGTGTGCAGAAAGTAAAGGTCATTGGAACAAAGTTGACTGTATCAGTGCACCACTACCATAGAGAGAGAGAGAGAGAGGCGGAAACAATCGTAATGAATGCTGCATTGTAGTACGGAAGCATGAGCATGTAGGGCGATGTTGAATGTGTTGTGAATCGTCGACAGATTGTTTCTTGTTATTTCCCGAGTTAAAGTGACACAAACATGACATGACAAGAAGACAGCTCGTCTCGAATAAATTCATAATATGAAAATCTAGGAAGTATAAATACTTAAAATGAGCCAGATAATTTCCAGTTCAGTTACATCAAACTTGCTGCTACTAAAGCATAAACATGTTTATAGAAAACTTTCTGGTGTATAATTTTTGTACGCTGCCTTCCAAAGTCGGTAGACTATTATATCACAACAAATAACCCATCACAAAGAAAGAAGGAAGGAAGAACAAGTGATATTGCATAATAGTTCGCACCACAAGCATCATCCTGTTTTATGGCTGAATGAGAAACTTTCCATCGATTATTATTAGAGCATTCAGCATGCCACATAAAGCGTACAGTGTACACAAAGTAAACTATAATAGCTTTTGTCTCGTATTGTGCTGATATTATAATGTTGTGCATTCATATTTACTTGCCTTCCCCTCCCACTTTTATAGTGACAAACAAGAGGAGAGTACAAAGCAAAGCGCAACTACCGCGTGAGTAATATTTCTGCAAGGGATAAAAAAGGACCTTCGTGAAATTGCCACCTGAAAAGGTTTGTTGGTATGAAGCCTCCATGATGATGATGATGATGATGAGCAATCAAGCTCACACTCCATAGCTCACCTCACCTCGTCGTGCGAAAGGAATTGTAAAAGAAAACTTGGTTACTGGCGTGGCTTGGCATGGCATGCCATGGCATGTCAGAGTTCCAGAGTAAAACCAGCAGACTCCGCAAATACGTACACATACAAGACCACCACGAGCACTGGCATCTCGGCATATAGCAGCGTTAATTTGTAAACGTAAAGTTACGACTACACGCAATCCATAATGTATGAGCAACCCAACGTCATCATCATCATCATTCAGTAGAAAGGAAAGACAGACAACATAAGAAGAGGTTTTTGCCTTGGGAATCTCACCCTCAACAAGGAACGAGGCAGAGAGAGGAGAAAAGTGAGTGGAGTGGTGGTGGTTTGTGTTAGTGGGCCTGCCTAGTAGTTGCAAACTTAAGTAACTGACATTTATTCCTACTTTCATTTCTACCAGATTAACTATCAACCAGAGTGAGCACATACTCACCATATATTCTTCTCCTTCTTCTTCTGCTCAGTGGAGAAAACATACCTGCGGGAATGGTGGCACCGCCGCCTGGCAAAAACTCTTCTTTGTTGCAACAAAATTCTACATGTAACTCATTCTTTTTTGCTCATTGAGCCTTGTAATATTTTTTAAGGTATTCTTATATAAAATATCGAACTTGATAGGTAGACGCCCATTTAACGCCTTTTTTCCTAACATCAATGCAAAATATTATATTATGGTAATGTGTAATAAATGAGTGTAGTATCACAACTAAGAGTACTAAACTCAAGCTGGTACATTTAGTAGTACATTATGAATAGGAGCAACGTGGTTGCATTACATAAATGACTATAATACGTAAATAATTTGACAGGCGGTACTTCCACTCTGATCTGCCGCTTAACATGTCTAGTTAGTTACGCCATATAAAAAGCAATGTAGTATATTTTTCACTCCTTTTTTCCACATCAAGACACACCTTTTAATTTCCATTGACACTACTACTACTTTTTTCTCGCTCTCTTTCATTGTTTCAGTTTCCAGAAATTGGAAAAGTTGATGTGATATGCTGCTGATGATGATGTAATGCAGTGAGCTTGCATAAAGACATAAATAAATGGGGGAGACCGAATTTAAGCAAAATATATTCATCTGATTAATGCTTATAAAAACATCACAATGTTTTGAGCCATGTCTTTTTATACGGCAAATGGACTTGGTATACATATAGGTATATATCGGACTCGGAAATATAGTACAGCCTATTTTTTCTGCTGCTGGTATTTTGTATGTGACTTGGTTCGACAGCGTAATATAGAGACAAACTTGATTTATGCTCCTCCACAAGTTAAAACTGACAATGACAACTTACATGGGAGGCAGCGGAATAATGCCTTGTTCTCCGAACTATACAAACTCCACGTCTGTACTCTAGTACAGGAGGAGTATGTATTTTTATATATTCCACTGTATCGATGATGCTTTCACTCCAACCAGTCGTCGAAACGCTGTTTCGTTCAGTCATCTGTCTGGGAAAATCAGAACAGTAGCGTCTTAAAAATGGAGTCCTGTCAGGCTGTACATTTTTGATGAATTAAAAGCGTATATCCGTGATTCAAACATTGAAAGGTTGACTCTCTTTCTCTGAGAAAGAGAAATTGCTTGCTGAATTGTGAATGTAAGAATGGAGAAGAGAAAATCCACAACCCGTACAAATTCCTACCGGGCGGAAGCTGATTGATCATGTATCATGTTGACCCAAATTCAGAGGTAGCTACTAGCTACACATAATACGTATATATACCTATATACATCTATACATATGTGTATGCATCTATATTGTACTTTATATATAAAATATGTGAAAAATAGAAGCAAAACGCGTGGATGCTGCTCACAGGATAATAAAGTGTAGTGCAGTAGTGAAAACGAGTGTAGTAGTAGTAATCGTAATAGTGTAAAGTAGTATGGCTTTGTTCCTTTTCTACACTTTTGAGCACTTGATAACAAGAAGAAGCCAAATTAAAATAAACATTAAAAAGTCAACTTTGATTGTTATTCTTTACAACTACACCTTTATCTGTCGTCATAAAAATTGAAACATGTGTATGATTTTATTTCGCATAGGTATACATACCTATATATGTATTTACTCCATATAATATATATAAATGTAGTATAGTAGCATGATTACATAACAGGTATAGGGCTGAGGTTTGGTGTATATGGCGTGGTATATTTAATTTTCTTTGTTGTTTGTCTGTCAAAGGTAACATACCTGATCGACGAGGGGCATGAGTGTAATAAAATATTGAATGGTGGAAATGGTAAGGAGAAGGGTGGTTTGTGGTGTGACGGTGGTGTTGGTACTGGTGGTGGTGGTGGTGGTGGCGGAGACAAACATAAAAAACATTATTTCCACGTTGGATTTCTCTGCTTTGTTATGAGTGTGTGTGTTTTGGAAGCATGTGTGCATGAGGTGAGGTAAAGTTTCTGAAATGACTGCTGTTAGCTGGTTAGACCATGCTGATTTAGTAAGCCATGCCAAGTGAAGCAATAAAGTAATGTACTAGCCTACAATTCCCATTACATCCTTTTGAATTATTTATTGATATCTCCAAACGTTTTTCCCTTCTTCTTCCTCTACTTCTTCTAAGAGTGCTGTACATCATGTTCCATAGTTGTATAGGATATGAGGATGAAAACTACTACTTCTTCTTCTTCACAGTGCTCATATGCTCGTGATACTATTTTATAGAATATTATGGAATCTGTGTGTATCACACAAACTATCAGAGAGAAACTTTAGATTTTCTTTGATATATGGTTCAATGCGCTATAGACGGAATATGGCTGCAATAATAATAGTCGTACACACACAGTGAGTAAAGAGCAGTAGTAG
Source organism: Paronellides praefectus (assembly GCA_027744595.1). NCBI lineage: Eukaryota > Metazoa > Arthropoda > Collembola > Entomobryomorpha > Paronellidae > Paronellides > Paronellides praefectus. The sequence continues at coordinate 7,660 of JAITYZ010003864.1, forward strand.
TAGCAGCAGCACAGATTTCTTTAAACCGGGCTGTATAAAAATATCAAAAACGATAGAGGCGCAAGAGAGAAAAGATGTTGTTCACAACTGTCGTTATTGCGATGCGATACTTACATTATATCATTACATACTTACATACATACATACTTACATTATACATGCACATATTATATATTTTGCCTTTTAACAAAATATGTATGTATGTATGCCCACAAACAGGGCTGGAGAGAATTTTTGCCTGCTTGCCGTTATGTTGTTTGGTACTGCTTAAGATTTCTTTGCAAGCAGTATTCTTTCTCTTTATTTGGAGAAGAAGTATCAGAGAGAGAGAAAAGAGAGAAGGGGGAAATACTATATAGCAAAACTTTTTTTCTTCGTTCTGTTGTAATATTATAAGGTGACATTATTCCTTTCACAGAGAGTTGCTTGAAAGCCTTTTTTTCTGTATTCTCAATCCTCATGTGCACTTGTGTTGACTTTGTCTCTGGGCATTTTACTTCAGTGATTTGGTAAATACAAGCCACAACGGAAGGTACATATACAATACTATAACCCTATTATGATAAAATAGCAAGTTACTACTTCTTTTTTCAATCCATACTTATGTATTTTTAGTTGTTCTCTTCTCCAGCAGCAGTAGCAGCAAGAGAATAAAAATCCAAAAATTCAACCCAAATGCTTACTTTTTTTGGTTCAATTGAGATCCATATACATATATGCATAGAACATGTATAGGGTACATATATATGGAGAGCCAAGTTTTTAAGACTTTTCTCCCATCGACAAAATGTTTTGGTCTACATTAAAATCCAGACACAAGGACCCTTTTTTGCTAGTAAAAAAAACTTGGCAATTGGTTTTATTCCTCTTTGCTATACTTCTATATGTGTTATATGGGAAAATGAAGAGAGTACAATAATATTATTGTAGATTTTTTTTGGAGTAAAATGGCAAGAAGAAGACGGGAATGCGACAAGTTTGAAGGATTCAATGTTCATTGTGTGTCAGTCTTGCTGCTGCTGTGGCACACATCGAGATTCACTTCAACAGGAAAGTGGTGGCGGAGGTTAAAAAAGAAGCCGGATAAATACTGTTGGATGACAAGTATTACGGGAGTATGCTATGCGTTTACTGGTTTGGCCCTATTATCATTTAATACGGCTTTCGTGGCGATATTTCATTAACATTTCACGTGTCCATGCTTGACCCAACGGTGCTTTGTATGTCTCGTTGTAACATGACAGGGAACAGTGCAGTTGCACATAATGCTAGTTGACGAATGATAAAAGTTGCATTTCAAATTCAAATGCTATTTTGTATTGCATTCAACCTTTTTTAATGCTTAATGGAGCCTAAAGGCAGTCTTAGACGAGAATAATGATGTGATGATGACAAAAAAACATCTCAAGTACCCTCCCTTGATTTTGTAGCTTTGAAATGCCACAATTTTACTACGTTAGTGCGTGTAAATCTATTCATACAACTTTTCGCTATGCAGTAAACAAAAATTATAGTACCGTTTTAATATAACTATTTTTCAAGATTAATCTATTAAACGCAGAAAAAGTTCGAAAGGACCAAACTATATCATAGATATATTAGCTATGTACCATACACGATACAACATCAGTATATGATGATGTTTTGGCAGTTTTGCCAAATTTGTACACTTTTATCTGCTTGATGAACTCCTCTCAATCAGTATGATTTACGCCACGTTTTTATACATCATTTGCTCTGTTAATAAAACATTATTTTACATTTTAACTTAATCAGTAGACATTTCTTCGCAAGTTGGAAGCAAATTCAACAATTTATTAGCATAACATTTTTTTTATCTTTTCTCTTGCTCACTGTTATAAATTTAGATTTGTAGCAACGATAAGAAGTATTTATTAGGTAAACAACAAGATATATATACCTATAGCAAGACTAGTAGTAGTAGACGTGGTAATAGAAGTGATGATAGTCGTACCGAAAAAAATCTTTAATAAAATATTATACCATTCTTTACTTTGGCAATAGTCGTATCAGTGTACTCTGGTCGGAAATTCTATCAAAAAAGTTTTGCCTAGAGTTTTTACTCACTTAGGAGAAGAGTGGTGGGGGAGAGTATTTCACATGTATTCGTATCGTTAGTAGCCTACTTCTTCTTTTCTCAAGAATTGAAATTGATGTTTACAAAAAGTCCACAAATTGAAATGTTCGTCGGTATTCTATCCTGGTTTTTTGTATTATCATGATAAAATATAAAACAGTCTGACATTTTTATACTTGTGAACAATGTGAGTGAAACTATATATAGTTTTTTTTCTTATTCAACCAACCAGTATAGTAGCCTGTGTGAACAGAGAATAAGAGAGCATGGTAGATATTCTCCTTCTTTCATAAATTTCTCTCCCTCACCTTACAAAACTCCAATGTGGGTGCTTTTGCTGCATCATTCTGCTTTCCGTGTGGAGTATAGGCAACTGGATAGAAAGAAAAAAGTATAAAGGAAAATTCTTTGAACTCAAGTGTAAGAAAATTGATATGAAAAAAGCCAATGAAATTCGTACTCTCGAGAAAATGTTACATGTTCAATGAGAAGATTTTTTTTTCTTCTTCATTCCTGTGTCCTCTTACCAAGTTACTTGAGTTATATTGGAAAATAGGTTTGCAATTTTATACTGTGCTATATTTATATATATACCTATGTTGTAGCACTCGCCCAAGAAACAGACATTATTGCACTTGAGGAAAAGGTAGGTAGAGAGAAGGTAGATCTGGAATCAATATTGCCATCTTATTACGCAGATCTATCCAACAAATATTACACATTGTCTGGGTGGTACACACAGTACAGTCATTCCACTCTTTTCCATTTGGAATTACGTGAAAGCGTCGAAAAGGAGAAAAGATCGGTTAACATAAATTTACATTTTCAGTGTTTTTTTTTCTTCTTATTCGCCGAGGAAAGTTCCACACATTTCATATTATTCTGTAATGTTGCCACTTAAAGGTACCTATATATTTTTATTTCTTCTCGTTCATCAGACAGGAAAGTACATAAAGTATATAATTGAAATGGGGGTACACGCAACCTCATACAGGTAATGTGATTGTGGCATTGCAAGAAATTGACAAAAAGAAATTTCAGGTATTTTTAGCTGCTATTCTTCAAGTGTCCTACTATACTGTTATGTTTAAAAAGTACCCTTTGGACGCATTCGTAAACTCTTTCAATTGAAATAAAAAAGGCAAATAGAAGAATATAAAATCCAAAAAAGCGTTCAAATAAATATGTAGACGTGAGAGGTTACATACAGAGGCCAAGTTATTCGAAAACCAGAATACGTATAGGAATTTAGATTGGTGCCTCTCAAGCTACCTGTCATATGTATATATATATATTGTTAATATACAAAAGTTACTTTCATTCTCTTGAGCGACCACGTAGCCTTATTTTCCTCGTGGCAAGGTTTATAGAAAGAAAACAAAACAAGTCATCTGAATTTTCTACGCCATTCCCTTTTCCCGTTTCCCGTTGATGGATTGAGTAGGGAAATGTTCACAACAAATTTGCAGTTTAAATACCTATCGTGTTCCAGGTATACTTACGGATGTTGAATTCCACTTTCCTGTTTGACGAGAATGTTCCTCTTTACGAGGAAAAGGGGCCCTTTGATTAGGAAAAGGCAGTGGAGAGAAAGAGAAAGTGGAGGCAAAGAGGTTAATACGATAAAAATGGCAGAAACCTAGATAGGTATGCTTTCTCATGAAATCTGCCTTACTCTCCTTCTCCTCTCCCATTTTCTATCAATCTACTTAAAGTAAAATAATCTACCTAGTTTAATTTATACATCAAAGCAAAAGTTAACTGTACACACACATTTGCCATGATTTCGTTACCGAGAAAGAGCAAAAGTTATTTTGATAAGATGTTTTATTTTGTGTAAAAGTAATGTTTGTTCAAGTCACATGGCAAAAATATAACTCTTTTTTTCTATTTAGTCGCAAAAAATGTCAATACATTACATAGAAGTATAGACGATGTATACCATCCTTATTTTTCTGGTATTGCCACCAGATGAAACTTTTTTTTTTTGCAAAAAGATTTTTTTTTAATAAATACATATTTACAACCATACTACGTACATTTCATTTATCGTGGATCCAATTTATTTAAAGAAAAAAAGTAATATCGCGTACTTACAAGTTGCTCGTGAGCATCAGCATATCACAAATCCTACTCATAGCCTTCATGTCTCACTTCGTTATATTTCCATTAAGTAGGCATACACAACACACACAAAAGTAGGAAAAAAGTAATAATATATAGTTCATAAACATGGCCATATGATTATCGTGTGTGCAGAGCATGAAAAATCTTCATGGAATGACTTTCTTAAGAAGAGTGAAAGAAAAGAATGAGCAACAGAGATAGAGAGATGAAGAAGAAGAAGAAACAACACAACTTACTACTTCTGAAACACCATTTGCTCATTATATGAAAAAAAATATTATTTAATACGATATAATAATACAAAAGACTGCTAATAAAAAGGCTGTGTGAATAGCTACTACCACATCAGTGCCACGCACTATATAGCACATACATACTATCATCACTACACCGCATTTTAGGCTGTTGTATAAAAAAGGGGAAAAGTATAAAAGCATGTTTTTTAGTAGATGTAGAGTAGTATATAGGGAGTAAAAAGAGTATCATCATTAAGAAACTTTCTCCATTCCCCAACGACCTTTTTCTAGCTCTCTCTCTCTCTTCCTCTCTGACAATCTCAACATAGTATGTGTGACGTGCAAGCCATTTCTACCAATGGCTCATTCTGGAACTAATTTTAGGAAAAGAGTTAAGCGGATGTGTTACTTACGAGATCAAGATAAGGAGAGAGAGAGAGAATTTTACTTTTCTTAGTTTGGTAGTAGTAGTGTTACTTCTGCTACTTACTATTTCCCTTACAACACACAGCAGCAGTAGCAGCAGCAGATCAGTTGCTTATTTAAGTTTACATGAGTTTTTCTTCTTTCTTTCTTTCCTGTCCTGTGTGTCAACTTTGTAGTTAGTCTGCTTCAGCCTCGTCGGGACTTGGACTCTTGTCTATATAACAAGTGTACAACACCAGCTATAACAGTCTATAAAGATATTTATTAGGAACATTATTACTCCACTTCTACGTGTACCCTGCTCTCTCTCTCTCTGTGTGTATACACTCTGTTTTCCAAGAAAACGTGGAGGAACCTTTATTAAATCTTATTATTTACATGAGGAAAAGTAGTAGGAGCAGGAGTAATAGTGATAGTAAGTAGCATATAGATCTGTAGAGTTGTTGTGTATACTTCTTCTTTTTTTACTTTCTGTTTTCTTGGAATGTTTTCACGGAAGGGTAGACAACTTTATATAATATTTTTGTATCATATTTCTGCAACACAAAGTTTCAGATTGGGTTGTGTTGCTTGATGGTAGACAAGGAAAAACTAAAAGTGAAAAGACTGCTATTTTGCTAGTTTATATATAGAGTAAACAGAGTGAATGCAATTTCGTTTCACTCGCTACACACAACTTGTGCTGCTTTCATGGCACAACCAGAGAACAGATAAAAACGCTTATTTATACTTTTCCCTTTTAAACTATAACGATACTTTTTACCGATATGCGTTCTGTCCTGTCTGCATTCATCTTACTCTACTTTCTTTTAAGTATAAATATACTCGACAAAGTTAATAAGAATTGATTGCTTAAGAAGTTTTAATTGAAGGGAGTATATTATAGAGTACATACACTAACGCATGTCGTGTATATATGTATACCCTGAGTACGTATAATAACTGTTACGAAAATGATGCTGAAAAAGAACAAGATGACGCAGCGCGCTGGATGGTATGGTATATAAACTGTGCACTTCTCATGTGGCTTGGTTGATTGAGCTAAAAAGAACTCCCTCTTCTTTTTTGTAGCTCCAGAGCTCCAATGTATAGCACCACGACGGGTGGTTTTCTTGTTGATGGCTTGAAGAAAAATAGTTGTGCGAATGAATCCATATATCTTATGTTCAACCTTTCGTTATACACACAACCTTATATACAGTGTCACAATATTCACCAAATAAATATTAACTTCAATTTATACACCGATCTTGAAAGAACCAACATAACCTCAGCATGAGTCAGTATCTAATTTTGTTTACAGTGTGCATGAAAGGAAAAATATGTAAAAAAAATAAAGATTTTTTACTTTGCAAAGCGGAAAATAAGAAGCATACCTACATGAAAAGCAAAATTATTGATGCTGTTTTTCTTTTTCTATCCGTTTTGATTTGGTAAAACAAGGCTAATATACGACGTATATATTAAAAAACCATATTATTCAAATCCAATGGCATCATTTATTGTGATTGATTCGGTATAAACATCAGCGGTTCTAAAAAGCAATAACTTTGCCAAGAAAATCATTTCCAGTAACTGTTATTGACATGCCCACACCAATATACATAATACAGAGCTCGGTGTAGTTTCATCTTGTCTCTCCTTCATGTAGCTTCTCATCATTCTTTTTATTCTCCACAAACACAAGTATTTTGTTAAAGTAATATTAATAATTCCATCAAAGTATGTTCAGCTATTATCACGCATACTGTCTACAATCCAACCACACTACTTAACTGGCAATGAAAATTTTGCACACGTGGAAAGTGGTATGGCATGCGAGAGAGAAATTGACCTAACGTTAAGTCCTTGTATAACTAGTTAAAATAAATGAGCGGTTGTGAGTTTGGTTTGTGTGGCGTTAGTATTTCTAACTTTAAAGAGTAAGCCTGCATGGTATAATAATATGTTGTCGTCGACCCACGCAACGCCGTAGGTTAGGTTTTGTAAGTAGGCATGTATAAGTCGGATACACATCAGTCAAGCTAGCCCTGGCATCTGGCAGAGTTTTCCTCTTTTTTGTCCAAAACAAATCCAAACAATAAAGTATATGTATTTATACTACAAACCACTATGTGTGGTGCTTGGTTTCCTTAAAAAATAAACTTGGTAAGTGAAAATAAATGAAAGTATAAAGGCGCAGACCTACATTGATTCCGATGAAAGAAGGATTTTTCAGAGGGATTTTGTATTCTTTGCAGAATTGTGATGAGTACGCCAGTATTATACTTTTCTTGAAACTTGAATAAAGCCTTTTTCGGAAGCAGCTCTGATGCTGCTGATGCTTTTCTGTTGGCTTCACAAAGTCCTTTTTGCGGTGTAGTGAGTCTGACGGCACATCAATCAACATAATTTGTTCTTACCGCTTTAGTAATCCAAGTTTTCAAGCTTTCTCCTTGATTTGAAAGAATTTTACGGTAAATGTAGATTGATGTCTTTTCTTAAGCTTTACTCTTCATTACTGTTACCATTTCGTATACCAAACACAGACAGACAGACAGAGGGAAATAGAGAGAACGAGCGAGAGAGAGAGAGAGAGAGAGGCACAGCAGCATGGCTGTAGATGACAAGGAGGAGAAGAAGGAAGAGTTTCAAACCAGGATATATAAAGATTTATGAGGAAATGTTTTGAAAGTTATCAAGCACTAACACACTCAAAGAAATAAATAAATTTATTTGTTGACGAAGAAGAGTGAGGAGGGGATAAAGTGGAGAGCTATAAGCTACATTTTACGTCCTCTTCACTATCCTCTGAATTCTGCACACATACAAATGATAATACATAACATTACACGTCGTCGTCACTGGTGGTGAAAGCTCTGACTGACTCTCTCTCTCTCTCTCTCTCTCTCTGATGATGATGCTGTTATCAGTGTGTTAACTATCTGGGTGAATAAAATATTTTGTTACTACTCCTATCTGTGCTCTTGCGTATTTTTGAGCAGACTTGAAATGCTATGGATTAGGTTAGATAGACACATTGACTTAATTTTGTAGGTGGGTGCAATGCAGACAAACAACATAACATGTTTATAGGCGCTGATGATGAATCTAGGATATAAAATGAAGGTGTGACATGAGCTGATGATGATATGATATGGGGCAAGTAGAAAGTGGATGGATCGGAGTGTAATCCATCCAAATACCGAAAACCTCCAAAAGAGAACCCCTATAAATTATTATATTACAGAGAAGTGACTACCATGTAGCAAACAAGCCATTAGTAAAGATTTCATAACAATATATTATACGGGGGAATGTTGGCAAAAATAAATATGATTCTGCAGTTTCGTCCAGACTTTATAGTATTGACAAGATAGTTTAGTGGATACTTTATACTTTAGATAAAATTAGATTGACCTTCCAATGATTCTTTAGCACTTTATTTTGAGAATTTACTACACAAAGTTTACATATCAAAGGTAATATTTATTTTATATTGCTCCAGAATGCCAGCCACTTTTGTTTACTATCCCGAACGGGATCTTTTAGTAGATTTGAATGAGCACACACACACATCCCTATCAAAAAGCACACAGAGCAGAAAACAAATCCCAACGCTTTGTATATGTACAATGCTTAAACAGCCCTGAAGGAATTACTACTACTACTACTACTACGCTCCTTGTTCATCGCATGATAGCCTGACCATGGTCAAGTGGAGTCAGTCAGTAGAAGTAGGCGGCTCCCAGTTTTTTTACGAATCTTCTCAGCTTTCTCTCTCTCTCTCTCTCAACTCTCTTGTTGGCTGTAACGTTATTGACACACTCTCTCGTGCTATTTGGATTTACTATTCGGCGACTGGAAGGCCATAAAATCTTTAACGTAATGGGAACCGTGATACATTGCAGATGGAGAGGAGTAATGATGTATTTACTATGGGATACCTTGCACTATTGCATGCTTTATTGTCTTTCATACACAGCATCTCTATATATTATATTCTACATACCATATAATATGTGTATGTACACCCTTTTTCATTAGGTTTTACACATGCCAGAAGCATTTATGTACATATAATAATAAATTAAAGAAACATGGTACAAAATATTTTCTTTCATGGAATGCTTTATATGTAATCAAATGAAGAATGTGTGTAGTAGTCGTCGGCGACCCAAAGACTGCTGCCTTTCGCTTTCAATCCAAAACATTCTTGTTCAACCACCCAACATTTTGTTCTTCTGTAAAAAAATGTTTGTTTTTTTCGGGGAGAATGGCATAAAAAAATAATTCCAGTGTATAGCATATCCTTATTTTTTCTTCGTTTTTATGCTGAGTGGATACATAAAGGAATCGTATATAATTTTGAGTTACACACTTCAAAAAAAAGTGTTGATCAGCAGCACAACATTGGACCAGTAATAACGGATTAGCAGTCTTATGATACATCTTTCTCTCTTTTCTCCTCTTTTTTTATCAAGGGAGACATTACAGAGTGACCAGAATAATGAAGAAACAAAGCAATCTCTCTTTTACAGTGTGCACAGTACACAACCAGAAAGATAACAGTACGTCCTTCTCTCTTTTCATTTTTTATTGCGCGACACTCTAATGAAAAACTAAGTACATATTTACAAAACCAAAGAACAATATAATATATGTATAGTAGTCCATTATATATTTATAGGGCAGGGGATAAACTGGAATATAGAGAAAGCACTCAGTTGAAAACAAATAGCCGTCAGTATATTGCCCAGCCTCTTGGCAAATGATAGGCCAGACCACACACACACACATACCCATACAATCAGTTGGCAAATATCAGTGCACCCGTAGAAAACGTGCCTCTATCAGTTTCAGCTTCTGTGGTATGGAAAAGTCAGCTATGATATTGCAGAAAAAAGCAAAATATATACAGAGAGAGAGAGAGAATCGTGGGATAGCGGGTTTTATTGATACCAGGAAAACATGTAGTATTAGTATTATTACCTCCCTTCTTACTCATTTCATTTCTTTGTCCGACATTTGTACACATACGGATGTCGGTGTATCACAAGGAGATCAGAACAAGTAATCTGATACATACATACATATACCTTACCAAACCAACTGTACTTTTCTATCTATTATCTGACCACTTACTTTGACAAAATACATATATACACCAGCTTATTGTACTATGTACACCAATAATGTGTAGGTATCCATTTCGGTTCTTTTCTTAATACGATCACCATTATAACTTGCCTTTCTACTTTTCTCATTTTCTTTCCCTTTTTACTTGGAAAGACTGATTAGAATGTTCTTATCCCGTTGCTTTTGTGTGATAGTAAAGTGGTAGTGTAGGTATACTACATACAGCACAGCACACTACTCGTTCAAATTCTGTAATGATGCGATTCCCAGCATCAAAAAAATAGTGTTTTGTGTGATACAGAGTGAAAGTATAGTATTAATTACAAGCTTTAAAACCAACTGTAATCTTTGTGAGTACAACGTCCTCATCTGGTCCGTTTTTTTACTCTTGTTTTTTTACTGCACAGGGAACAAGATTTTAGCCACTTTTTTGTAATTCTCTGCTGTGAGAGTATAGTATAGAGAGAGTCTAGTGCATAAAATTAGAGAAGCTGGCACATAAAAGGTTCGGTAAATCCAGTAGAGAAAAGAAGGACAGACATACATTATTGCCTCAACTGTTTCAAAAAGTAAAAAGGCAATTCATCCAAGCTTTTTTTGGGGTACAGAGAGAGAGAGAGTGGATGTAGAGAGAAACAAAGGAAGAAAACTAACTGGTTTTGGTTCCATATTATTATTATTACTACGTTTTTGTACTTCACTGCTGCTGCTACTGCTGCCGACGACGACCCATAATAATAATGTTGTCCTTTTACTATACATATCATCATCATCCTCGTCGTCGTCGTCATCATTCTCATTTCAAATGTACTAATATAATAAAAAATGTATCTGCCTATATGAAAGGACTACAGTACGTAACTCTCTTTTGTAGGAGCAGAGAGCACGCGGAGTAGTGAAAAAAGGGAGCATGCACAATAGTGTTTTTTACGACAAAGACTGCCTAGTAGCATTCAGGAGAAAATTATAGCCTTCATTGAACTATGCCCCTTGTGCTTTCTGTATCATTTGAGCTATAGTCAATTTGTTGTTGCTACTTTTGTCGTTGTCATCATCATTATTGCTTTACCAGAGTATATTTTTAATGCTTTCACTAGAACATATAAAATAGAAGGTTAGCTCAAGTATAAAAAATGGAAGCGAGCAGCCTACTACTACATTACTGTACACACTCACATTACATGAATTGAATACTCGCACACAAAATATACTCTTGTAAAAACAAAATAACTCTGAAGAATATAAAAGATGCGAGCTGTAAAATGTTACAAAAACAGAAGAGTTATATAGTAGCATACATGGCTATAAATAATATTATTGTGATGATCATTCTGAAGCACACTGCTCTTAATAATCTAAAAGTATAGGAAAGGCATAGAAAAAGAAAACAAAATATTAAATTAAATTATGTTTGGAAAAAACGTTTTGTATGTAGCTTCGCATATTTCATTTCCCTTCTCTCTGCACAAAATAAAAATGTTAATGACCTCAAATGTGCAAAAATTTGTTTTTACGATATGTTATCGTGTTCTTTATGAAACTGAGCGCATACAAAAAAGTCAACCTAAAAAAACTCTAGAGTCAATCTCTGAAATAAAAAGGGAAATGTTCATAAGGTTTTGATAGTATATAAAAAAATATCTGATATGATTTCATTTTTTTCAGTTGTAAAATCATTCCACCTCACAACTCCTCACTTACAAACAACCCACTTATTATTCCCATGTAAAGTTTGCTCCATAAAAACACAAGGATGTGTATTATTATGATTTATAACAGTGGATATACTAGAATATGTACATATTATGATAGATTTAACAGAAAATAGGGAATTGGTTCAGTAATGTGATAAAGAAAGGAGGAAATATGGCCATCGGCGGAATGAGAAAAAACCCCGAAAATTACCATCATGAATGAGCATTACAGATATATGAATGAAAGGGAAGATAAGAGAAAGTTGTGCAAATTGCTGATTTTTGATCCTTCCCCAAACTAGTTGAGCATTGAGCAATGTGTGCGGTTAGCTAACGGTTTTTAACACAAGTGGATCTACTGTTTAAAAAAAACACGGGAATGCGTGTGTGTTGAGTGTGTGTGTTAGTAGATTGGTGTTGAGTTTTTTACCCTCTCACTCAGCTTGCTCCTTTCCTTTCTTTCATTTCGCCTTTTTTGTATTTCATGTATCTTTTAATCTGGAGTAGACGAGGGATAGATAACCTTTTACTCTAAAGGTTCATCAAGATAGTTACATGGTTCTACACATGTATAGACATACGTCCATATCCTACAAAATAAGTATACAATGTATTTGTATACAGTGTATAGCATAGCGTACACACATCCAACATGACCATTATCATTATCAAGTGATGGTGGAGGAACAAGCATGCAGTTTGGCTTGTCCGGCTTTTCTCTTCCAGCGCACTGGATCTAAATCATTTTGCTCATTTTGCAGAAACTGGCAATATGCTTTCAGCTCATATGGAACATTTTCCTTTTGATTCCAGATAGATACGTGATAGTTATATAGATCTTTATTTTGTTCATGGCTAATGCTACACATATATCCCATTAACCGAACATATACTAAACCCATTTTGTGAAAAAGAGAGAGAGAGGGAGTAGGTAGCTGTTACACTTTGGTTTTTGGGTAATTTAATTCGAAAGAGAATAAGAGAAACAAGCATGGGAGTGAGAATGGTGGCGATTTCCAGATATGTAGTGAATAAATTGCCATGAGCTAACAACATGTACTCTCACCAATTGCTATTTCTCCTTTCATTCATCCCGACTTTTTTTATAGATGTCTTGGAGCAAAATGTGTGTTGATGTATTTTCCTTCCCTCTTTCACTTTTAAACGAGAAAAAGGAGTATTGTGATTCCATTACTTTGCAGAGCAATGAATGGAGAGATGAAAGGAGTGCCCAGTGACTCTCTTTTTTTTGTTCTGGCAAAATCTCTGCTTTACTTCAGCTTCTCAATAATATTATTATAAAAAAGTATATAGGTACCTAGATAGGAATAAAAGCAGCTTTGCCCGCAAAAAAAGTTTAATGGGCCTATGTGAACTCAAAATCAGATGGAGGTGAACACACAAAAAAGTCTATCGGTTGGAGAGAATGAAAGGGCTCCACACGCACACACACACAGCTTGGTTGTTGGTTAAGGTTAAACTGGCAAAAATGCCTTCTCTTATTCCCGTTGTGACTAGCTCTTTCTAATTATTTTCTCAACTAACTTCATTTAGCCTTTGAATCTATCAAGATTTATCTAAGTCATCGGTTTTCAATTTAGACTTCCTAGTGGTTTTCTATAAGTTTACTCCTTGTGTGGTTTTCTGGTTTTATACGCGAGCTGTACATTATATATGTTCGTTATAAAACTTGTTTTTTTAGGTCCATATGTTTCAGTCGTGGTGGTGGTGGTATTATTATTATAAGGTCCTTCTATCCAATAAGTTTGAGTGAGATCTTGGTGTAGAGCTAGAGAGCATTAAGACGCTGCGCTAGGAAGGAACAACGGAAGATACTTTTTTACACCAAGTTCCCTATAATCGCCCTCGTGTCTTGAAATATGCCTCTTGTTTTTATTGTTAATGGAACATGAAAGCCATGGAACATGAGTATAAATGGTAGTAGTAACACCAAATGAACTAAATGAATACCATACTCTCTGTGAATGGATTGTACACCACACCAACACACACATACAAGCCAACATGAAAAAAATACTCAAAATGAAATGTATATCGTGTGTGTATGGCTTTTGCTACCCCGCCGAGTGTAGAGCATTTCTGAAGAAGAAAAGGTTCAAACATTGAGCAGGCTTTAATGTATATGTTTTCGAATTCCAACTGAAAATCCTTCACTTCATTGATATCAGAAGCTATATGCAATATGTATGTATACAAAGGACGATAGCCTTTTAACTTGGTTAATAAAGTGAGTCAGTTTGTTTTCAAATAATACATACACGTGTCTTTCTTGTTGTTAAAATATTGATCTGGTTTGGTGGTTGTAGTATGCAATGTGTACCTTTTCTTCTTTATTCAAGAGATCCAAACATTAGCTTTCCTTGCTCTGCTCTGGAGAAAAACTTTCATGTGTGTGTATAGATAGCTATGTATACTACACATATAGTAGTGGCAGGGAAATTCATCTAATTTAAAATGCATTATTTGTGCGAAAACCAAGATACCTTTTAGCCACTCACCTGTCATTACAAGTCTTGAGCTAACAAGTGTTGCATGACTGGCTAAAACTAGATAACGGCCAAATAGGAGAAGATCATCAGACGTTTAAAGACTTCAGATGAAGGAACGTATAGTATCGGCGGCCAAGCAAATGTACTACACCCCACTTTTTGCCAGATAATGTCTTGTTTACATAGCATGTCTGCTGCTCTGTCGTTTTGTTACCAAAATATTTCCGCTCCTTTGCATTTAGCTCTTTTTATTGGAACTTCTCATGAATACTAAAACTCGAAAAAGGAACGGCAGGGAAGAGAGAGAGAGGGAGACCTCCATTGAATATTAAATTTCATTTGGTGCGTTTCATTGAATAAGAAAGTATTATTGGAACAGTTGTGGCTATTTACATCATCATCGTCATTCAAGATGCGGGTAAGAAATCGTTAAGTAAAAAAAGAATTATTACCCAAAGTATCCGTCATGTAGCGTAATTTTTCCCCAATTTTTCAAGAAACCAACTATTTTTATAAATCATAAGTTTTCTTGAGTACTCTCCTTCTTTAAAAAAAATACTCCATACCTCATGTATCAAAGTACCTATGTATATATGCACGTTCTATTGGGATGTCAAGTTATTTTTTTTCTTCTTCTGTTGATGATGATGACTTGAATAGGTCAATATTTACTCTTCTTAAAACTGTTTTTTTCTTCTATCCTCCCCTTTTTGCGCAGTTTCGCTTTCTAATCTTTCACATATATTTTTTTCCAGAAGGATGGAGAAAGGAGTACATTCAAGTTTTTAGCTCGGCGTTTCTCTCTCATTTTCAATAAAAAAGGCTTGGACTGATTGTAAACACTCTGAAAACTATAAACATTTGCGTCAGTATTTTGATGTATACGCGCATGCTATATCACGCTCATGGTCATTCGAGGCATTTGCAAAAGAATGACAATTTTTTCAGCATAGCCATTCATATGTGATGCTCACTTTAAACTAAACGAGCTCTTTTTCATTGTTGTGTTGTGGTTGTAGTGCAACAAAACACAGAAACTGGACCAGCGGAGAAGAAAAAAAGATGATTTTTATTTATTTATTACTTTTTGAGATATATATACAATATTTGTATACATACACCAATGGACATATAGACGGATAGAATATCTACTACAACTTTACTTTCTAGCTTGTTTTTCTTGAAAGATTTCTCGATGACATATTCACTCAGAGTCAGGAAGTCACAACGAAAACGTACACTTTACACTTTTGTGCATTGACACACACGTCGAGTAGGAGCAACGTTTACTTTGGCTCAGCCCACTACTTTGCTTTACGTATCTTTTTTTGCAGAAATGCAATCTGTGTTTGATACATAAAAGTATATGCATGTAAGTATGTATATATTATGTACAGGGGAAATATGTGGGAACACACAAAGTGAAAAGCCTTGGAGCGCTTTTTTCAGCTTGAATGGATGAGAATAATAGATACTGACCCAATGACAGCAAAACCTTTCAACGAGCCGTTCTCCCAATAATGGCTGTCGGTTATTGTCTGTGATGACGAAAAAAGTCGTTCTTCCGATAACAGATGAACCCTCATAAAATTGAACCCAGAATAGTCCGTATAGCCCAAGCCATATAGTAATAGATTTTATATATATATTACTTTTACATAATAATATGAACAAACACAATATAAAAACACGTACATTCATACAAGCGTGTATAAAATGGAGTAGAATTGTTAAACACACACATGGACATAGAAAAACGCCTTTCATTTTAGCCCTTTCTTTTCAACTTTCTTTTTTTATTTAAAATCTACCAAGACAATTTAGATATATTTTTTAGGTAAAAAGCTCGGCTCTTTCAGCCATTTTATTCCCTTTTTCTTTGTACAGTTGGCGGTCCCGTTTTCTCATATATATTATGGTAGGTCATACAAAAGATATTTACTTTCATCTCTGTAGAAAAATCTGTGCTCTCTCATTGAACAGGAGAAGAAAATGAGAGGAAACGTACATGGGTTGCTGAACGCTTTTTATATTGAAAATCTCGGTGTTCTTTCATGACAGTTTACTTGCACCTTTTGTGTCTATATCTGCTTCGCTGCTTGTTTGAACAGAACCGAAAAGGGCAAAGGAGCAAAGTAAAATATTTTCCCTGGCTAGGGAAACTATGAGCTTTCATTAAAACTTTGATATTACATAATATAGACACATAGCTACATAGGTATACAATATTGGTCATGTTATTACATGGTAGGTAGTTCGTGTATCTTGTGTACATAGGGGTGTAAATGTGGAGACATATACCTACTTACATATCTCACCATTTTTTTCATACTCTCAACCGCATGCATTTTGATAAAAAAGACTCCATACTTTCTTTTGCGAGTAGTATAGTTTTGCAAACACAATCAGGTGCACTAACCCTTCACATAATTTCCTGCGCGTGAATGATTCTCATTCAACGTTATTACTAGCTAGGATGCTCCATTGAGCGCATAAGATATTTTTCTTCTTTCTGGTGACGGTCGGCTTGCTGCTGTTCTACCTATTACCACCACCATCACTTTTCTCTCTCTCTCTCTCTCTCTCTCTCTCTCTCTCTCTCTCTGTGTAGTGTGGATAGTGGCAGAATATAGGATGGTAATGCAAAGTGCAAGTAATATTTCACTTTGCCCATTACTTTACTACATACTTTTACACAACCGACAACAGTTTCTCTTGGAAATTTCCTTTTGCTCTTGCTATAAAGCATTTACCATTATTACAACTATTGCCCATTATATTTCAGTGTAGCCGCACGGCGTTGCTGTTCAAATTTTGTGCAAAATACTTTCCCCAATCCTATCCCTGGAGCATCTGGAGTATTCCATAATAATAATAATAACTGCACATTTCATTTCACTGGATCGACCTTTTGAAAATAGATTGAGGCCAACCGGGAAGAAGAGAGAAGGGGCTTTACTTTATTTTTTTACTTGTGCGAAAGCACACAGATATATTTACCACCCAATATATAGAGGGGTAATCGAAGTGGTTGTTTGGAAGCTTTTCACTGCCAACACAAAGTCGTCCTCGTCCTCGTCTTGTTCGCCTTTTCCTAGAATAAATCCAGATAACTTTTCCCACATTTGCATACATATCTGCAAACTACGAATACATATGCAAGTATATACGTATAGCATTACATAATTCCTTCTGTGTTTATAGATATTTATTGAAGTGCATTATAAAATATTCACTCATTCCCTATCACTATACACAGATTTTTTTTTGATTTTTTATCCGACACTTAACTTCCTTAGCTGTCGTATCGATAGATCCTTTGAATCTACGCCACATGTCACTTTTCTGATTTTGAATGCATAAATTTTGATATCATACTTGTTTAAGTTTAAATGGACTTGCAAAATGGGATATGATGAGATATTGAGATATTGTGATAATACCTCTATAGGATATTTTTTGGGTACATAATATTATTATAAAAGCATGTGAAAGAATGATAATGGAAAGTGAGCCAATTCTTTACCACGAGAGTCATAAAACGTCTAACTACACAATTCACTTTACTAGGCCGCGCCATTGTGTCAGATGATGACGATGATGTTCATCATCATCGTCCTCCTCATATCGCACACAGCAGTACATGTACTCATTTAAGGAAGAAAAGCGGCGACGAGACAGCCTACAACTACTTTATATTCAACCAACTCGTTAGATAATACGATGTTTCTCAAACAGATTTTTTTTTCTTCTTCTCAAATTTCGATGATGGCAGTGTACACTGGTTATATTGGAATTTAGCGGAACTGTTGTGCTTAATGCTACTGGTTTGATGGAAAGAAAAAAAAGGCATCTATCTCTCCCACAAACTTTCTATTTACTTCACTTCACATATCAACAGCAGCAGTAGTAGCAGCAGCAGCATGCAGTCGGCGGTAGTATGAAGGATAGAAGAAGCATCATTATTGTGTGGGAAGAGGAAGAAAGAGAGAGGGAATCATCCTTCTCGTTTAGCCAGAGTGAAAAAAGTAAAGATGGATGAAGAAAAGCCTATCTGTCTTCATGAGGATGCATCCTGTGAAAGGATCATCTCTAGCTGCTGCCAGTTAAATGATAGAATGCTGCCTGCCAGCAGCGTGAAATAGTAGTAGTGGCGTGGCAGCTCCGGTACGTATGTCATTGCTAAATTGTATACACATATCACGTCATCCTCTAAAAAGCTGCATATTACAACAATACTGCTCTACTCAAGCTGATCTCTCTCTCTCTCTCAAACGAAGTGAGCATGTAAGTTTTTAATACGAGCTTCTCTCCTATTTTTTTTCTGAAAATGAAAGAGTTTTGTGAAGTCAGCGTCTTACCCAACCATAACACTTTTTTATCCTTGGCCAGCTTTGCAATATGAAAAATACCTATATTATGTAATATAGTTGGATGGTCGGTTTTTTGCCTGTTCCAGTTCCCTTTCTATTTTTTTTGTTCTTCCAATAGTAGTAGCGCATTACTGATGCTGGCGTTACAGGAAGCACTTATGTGCATGAATAAATGCATCATGCATGCTCCAAAAAAATAAATGTATTGCTATATATCAATCGTTGTTGTACATAAAATATACATACCTATGCATACTACAAGAATGCTAGTCCTTTATCATATATATTTTATCATAATATATGTGTGTGCCACTACTACATCAGCATTATCTGTAACAGTTGTGTCATCATCATATAGTGTGTTTGGGTTAAATAAAAAAAAATGTTGGATTTTGTTGTTTATTATGAGCTTGTTCTTCTTCCCAGTATGAGCTTCCTATTTTCTTGTAAAAGTACGCCATTCCTGCTACTTGCGTAGTCTCTGCGAGAAATCCTCAAGGAAAAAGAACTGAGAAAGCATGCATGCATGCATATAATATGTAGGTATCTATATATACCTACGTTATAGTATGTTTATATTATTTGGGGAATTACTTATCCTACGTGCTCCCCGCTCGTGCTGATATTACAATCCATAGTAGATATTCCAATATCAACATCACAATATATACACAGCAGAGAATCACTAAGAAAGAGAACAAGACGACGTATACGACGACTACGACTACTGGGATATGCGGGAGACTTGATGTCGGTAAAAAATATGAATAGTTTATTCTACAGAGTATTGCCTTTTTTATTCTCTTTTCTCTTCATCTGTTGTGGTTTGGTTATTATGCTTTTGCTTGTTACAAGAAAAAGCATCCACGAACATATTATCATTACAATAATATATATACTCACATGCTTAAAACATGTGTATGAAGAGTAGTAGAATTTTTGTGTATATATAAAAATATTTGTAAGGAATAATATTACATTACACTTTTTGAGCCCTATATATGCTCTCTAGGGCTCCATGCAGTAGACTTGGCTGGCAGGCATCACAAACCTCCAAGATATGTTTATTTTGGCTTGTAACCGCCCATTACTTGTGTTACATTACAAAACAGAGAGAGAGAGAGAGAGAGAGAGAAGAAAAATACTGAAGAGAAAGTGGAGGGTTGGATCCTTTCCTTCTCTTTTTTTATTCTTCTGTTATATTACTTATATACAGAATTTGTATTAGTACTCTGTGTGTTTGTGTTCCCTTCCAACAAACTACATTTATTATTATAACATCGTGCTATATAATATTGCCAGTGACATGTACATACACTTTGAGCCGCCAAAACTGCTACCAAAATATCATCGCTCCAACAACTAAACATCAACTGATAGTGATGAATGTGCGACTCAATTCTCTACATCCTCTTCCACCAGTTGTTGTTTCTATACTACTCTCTCTTCCTTTCTGAGCAGAAAGAGAAGAAGAAAAAGAGAAATGCTCTATGATTCTTTTTTTTTGCTAGTTTTTCTTATTCTTCATTGCTTTTTTCCATATCTATACACATTTATATGTGTGTAAAAGCATAGCTAACTATTTTTCTTTGTGTATTATTATTATTATTATTATTATTAGGGACGTTCCTTGTACATGCTACTAGCAGTAAAGCGACATACGTTCTATTTCCAAACATTCCTCTCTTTTTTTCGGAACAAGATTTTTTTCTCGTTTTGCTATCATCTCTTCTTTCCCGTCGTTGTCCTACAGTTGAAGCTACATTTATATGTGTACAGTAAGCAAGATTTTTTTGTCGAGTTTCTAGTTTTCTAGAAAAGAGACAGAGAGACTAATATGGAAGAAGCACAAAATTATCCAACAGGGAAGAGCAAGGAGGGAATTCCAAGGGAGAAAAAGAGGCAGCTGAAGTGCAGTTTTAGAATCTAGAATATAATATAGCGTTATACTACGCAAGCTATACTATATATAATGTAGAGAGACTTTTTCGTGATCATCATCATCACGGTCATGTTGATGTTGAGGGTATGGTAGCCAGAGAGCAATGTGTGTGTAGTGTAGAGACCCTTTTCTTTTGGTAGTATTTTTTTCATTATTACTTTTCCCGCATCTAAGCCATTTTTATATGGATTTTGTGTGAGCCAGAGAAAATGAGCCAGTGGTGATGATGATCAAAATGATAATGGTAAATGTAACACGCAGTTTCTGGTTACATTCATGGACTGCAATTTTCTGTATCAAATAACAATCAAACAATCCCACAATAAATACTTGTTTCTCCAAATATACTTTTAGACTTGTGTGTGTGTGTGTGTGTGTGTGTATAAACTCACGTCTATCATCATTGGAGAAAGTGGAAATGGGTTTCAAAGAAAAAATAGAGCTTAGTATATGCTTTCACCATTCTCACAACAGTACATAACTAACGTTCGTAGCTATATTTCGACGCAGCAATTTTTTTCTGTAGTGACGATGCACTTACAGAGCAAATATGTATACGTAGTAGTTTTAGAAATTGCAATGTGTAACTTGGTTTACTTGGAGCTAAACTGACGGCGTGTTAGCCGCCATCATCATATTGTTTCATTGTACTTTTGTTACTTTATTTTTTCCCCTTTAGCCATCTCATCCATTCGGCGACGCAATATGTACAATAGGGTGTATGTGTGTGTGTGCAGGGTTCACTTCTCTGTGAAAAGTAAAGTCAGAGCTGTTGTCTGGCGGCGGCGGCGGTGGTGTGTCGAATAGGAACTTTTGGGTGAATTATTCATGATCTGTTCTGGTAACTCCTTGCTACTCACTACTACACACACCATAATAACTCACACAAGTGCCTCCCTACAAGCCATATGGATACACATGTTCTGACGAAGGTTATACTATTACGGTATGTATATGTTTTTCATACTGTTGATGATGATTACGGTAGGGTGGTGGTGGTGCTACGACGACGACGATGATGATGGTACAAGTGTGGTGTGATGATGGTGGTGGTGGGTGATGCAGTTTTTTCACACATTGACAATGAGTCTCACAACATGCATCACTTGACTGTATATATAGGGTCATATTATATGGTGTGTACATTGCTGTTTGAGCGAGTGAAAGTGGCGGAAGGTTTATGTCCTTTATATGCCTACTCATGACAATTTTCCAAAAAAAAAGACGAGCAAGTAAGGTTGCGGGAGTATAGATGTGACAGTGGTAGTAGATCCACTTTTATTTCTGGAAAAAGTTGTTCGGCTGTCTCTAGACCTGACTGAGTGATGATGAGAGTAGATAGTGGCGTGTGAGATGAGAGCAATAATCGTTGGGAAACAATACTTAAGGCAGACAGTTGATAAAGATATTATAAATCGGGAGAAAATTGTCACCACATCTTTTATGATCGTATCGAGAATCGAGACTCGTTGAAGAGCAACTCCTGCTAAAATGCTAATCGATGGCGGTGGGATGCGAAAAGACCGACAAAGTGAGGACTTTCCTCTCCAAATTTTTGTACACATCCCTACTACTTTTGCATTTTGTCTATTATTCTATGATCCTCACATTATACTTGTTATTAAACTCTCGCTATCTAGTACTAAATACTAATGTTTATCAAGGGAAGGTCTGACAGGGCTATATCTAAATGATAATGCATAGGTACATTTTTATTGCATTGTGAAAATGGCTAAAATCTTGTACATATCCGCAAGGAATACTGCATTGTCCGTGTGAGTGTGTACGTGTGCACCCGGCGTGATGTCAAGTTGATGAATGCACAATCATTGTCAGCTTTCATTTTCTCAACTTGTATCCGTCCTTTAGGTATTGTATATTATAGCATCTAGCATATATAGCCAGTAAACATATACTTAAACCACTACTACCACAATAATAAATATCCATTTGAAGCAAATGCTCTTTGGCCAATGGAATAAAAACTTTAAAACTGTGCTGTATGTAGTGAGAAGTTGGAAGCTGCTGGTTCGTAAATGCAGAAGGATAATCAGCTGGTGTTAATGGTCTGTCTCTGTGGTGTCGAATGACGGGTTTACATAGGTCCACATATATTATATAAGCTTGCATTTTACCTTTTCAAAAGGAGCAGTTTCCTGCTAAAATGAAGATGGGAAATGATTCTAGGAATGCGTGGGTGGGTATTCCTAGAATTTGCCAAGACAAACGAGGCAAGAAATTATGTTCAACATGGAATGTATGGTATAAATAAAATGATGAAAATGGGAAAAGCGATGGAATTCTTGGTCTGTGACGTACTTCGTGTATATTAACGTAAAATCGTCAATGAAAACTTCAATCGGTTATTCGCGATAGCTAAACTTCAATATTACCCTTTATTTAATGCTTCATTTTCATTTATTTTCATTTCATACGAATTTACTTGATTTTTTGTAGTTCTAACTTCGATCATATAAATTTTTAATTTTGAAAGGTACATTATTTTTTCGTACATAAATACTATATTATCGGCTGAATAACTGGGGCTAATTATGTAGATTAGTTAAAGACTTGAAAAGACATGCGCAGAGGATCCCAACTCTCTACGCAAGTGAATTGACGGGTATTTACAAATGTACAGAAAAAGGAAAGGGAATCAGCCGTAAATGAGAACCACCAAAAATACAGAACCCCAGGTCGGGCTTGAATCCGACATCTCTCGCATAAGATCTACGAACACTCTACCTTGAGCTACCGAGGCCTATTATATTTATGGTGTTCTCATAACTTCTACTGTATTAACAGCAACTCGCTTATCTGGTCGTTTTGCATGCCGACAATATGTAGCCATATTATAGCTTACAAGTCACAAGAGAGTTTAATGCGAGCTGTGTAGTATATAAGCTAATTTCATAATCATCATAAAAGTCTAAAAACATTATTTCTGGGGGAAAACATTATTGTTGCCTAATAACTTCCGCCTTTGCCGAAAAGAATGAATTAAGCGCAACAAAACAGGATGCAGCTAATCAAAATCCAAAAGACACAAATGCATAGAAGCTTGTTTGAAAGCATATAAAGTTCATTCAGATGAAACGTACAATTTTCGAGCAATATTTTATATCTGCTTAACTCATAGCTGAACGGGTTGAATTCTGTAACGTACATAAATACATACCACATAAGCACAGTAGATTGTCGTTATAAAATAATAACTTTTGAATATGCGACACAAGCCCATGTTGAAATAATGTTGTGGCTTCCTCCCGTTGGATTTTCACAATATTGCAACTTTTACTCTCCATGAGAAAAAATTCTCTTTTTCCAACATCCCGCCTGGCATTTCCTCTTGGAATTGGAAAGCATTGCAGTGTGGAATAATATAGTAGCACTATATGCATATATGTATATTATACATATGTAAATGAAAAAAACAGGGCTACAAAGTAGGAAGGTTTCCTCTTTTTATAACTATTTATAATACAGATAGAAATACTGTAATATGCGAGCAGTGATAACTTCCTTTTTTCCTCGTTTCCCCAATATTTTTTATCGTCAACATCATTTCCTGCTTTTTTATTTTTTACACACTGATAATGTAAATATAACAAATAATAAAAGCATGCATGCACATCTATTATTTTACATTTTCAACGAAAACTATTTTTACTCACTTTTTTAGCAACCCTCCCTAAAACTTGCTTTTCTGAATGCTTTCTTCACATTCCATCTCACTTGTGATTGCTCACTCATCATTCCACTGGGAAAAGAGGAAAAAAACTTTTCCATAATAAAGTACACGTCTTTGGTTTTAAAACATTGGAACTTCAAAATGAATGTTTTAGTAGTAGAGGTAGCTTCAAATATGCTTAGTAGTCAGTCATCATCATAAAAATCGTACTCTAACTTATTTCTCAATAATGCATGGGTACTATGTATATTAGGTTGACTATGACTGCGTGATCCCACTTTATGGAGGAAGCATAATATATGCTTGTATTGCTTTTACAAAATAAGAAAGAAAAACTTTTACGCAATATGCAACTAATTCACTTTTCCAAGTTAGTTTTATTGGACTTTCCTTGCATGCATCAGAGTAAACTTGCCTACCTACCAAATCATTGTAATCATCATCATCACTCATTGCAAAAGCTATAGGGGATCGCAGAATGCTTGCATATTATATAGTGGTACTGCACCATGCATATATGATATCATTATTACTATTTTGAAACATCCTACATCTTTAATTCCTTTTGATCTTTTTCTCCCCCAACCAAACCAGATAAGTAAAATTATGCGTGCCATCAACTCACATCATTTCACTCCCAGCAGTCAAGTATTAAAATAAACTGGTAAATAAGAAAAAAAAAGAAAATTTACTGCATACTTGTTTTATTTTTTGCTTATCTTTCAAAGGAGATTACAAATAAATAGCATGCTGATTCAAAAAAAATGTCTGGCTACATGATACAGAGCAGATTTCTTTTAAACCTGTTTTACTATTTACATTTATGCGTGGTATAAAAGGGGAAATTTATAAAAAATAAATAAACCTATCTTCTTCTAGCTCTCACTTGCAATACATCAAGATAGAGGAATGTGACTGAAAGAGAGAGAGAGAGAGAGAGAAAGTGAATAAATATGTGGATCAGAAACAAGCCATCTAAAAAAACTGGTAAAAGGAGGGAAAAGGGTTTCAGAAGTTTCCGCCTTGTAGGAAGCATCTGTCAAGAAAGGGAAAAGTCGGTTTACTTACTTTACCAGTGTTTTTGAACTGCCGCTACTAAAGCATTATTACTACTACGGTATTTTTGTGTACATTCCTATTACACAACTACCACCAGCATATATACGACGGCGATGAATTACATGATGATGAAAAAATGCACGCTGATGATATCGGGTTTCTGCTATATATTTTGATATTCTATCCACTTTATATCAATATCGTTTGTTTATGTATGTGTGTGTGTGTGTATGGGAGTAGTAGCAGTTACTTTTTTTTACGCTTGCCTGACTGATGAAAGCCTTTACGGAGTGGCGAGAAAATAAGAAGAGCAGAAAGATGTAGAGAGTCACAACATAAATTAATTTTCCATTTTGGATAAGACTTGTGTGTTCTTTCTCTGTTTAAAAAGTCTTTAGGCTTTCCCACTCCATAGGGCTCAGAAACGGGAGGAGAGAAAAAAAGAAAAGAAAAATGACAGAAGTAGGACAAAAGTTGTTCTCAAAGAGAGAGAAGTTAAAATCTTTTTATAAACACATATACAAAAAAGTCCTCTTCACAAACAAAGGGGCAGCAATGGCAGCATAGTAGCATGTTAAAAAGTTACTTTATGATATGTTTGCGTAGAAAGTCACAGACATGCGCATACTATTATTATTATTAGCTTCTCCTTTCTTTTCTCTTTACTTTTCGTAACAGTAAAGCAAAAGAAGATGGCCATCATATTATCAAGTGAACAATTTTTGCTCTGTGTGTTTTGCTTGGACATGGTTTCTTCTTATTTTATTATTCTTTGTCGACTCTCACAAGTAGACTGTAAACAATAATTACTGACGATGATGAATAAAACAAAGTAGTCTTTTTTTATATAACTGGTCTATATTAAAGTAACAATGTGATAATGAGAGAAGAATTTACATGCATAATAGTATACATTGACCAAAATGGTAAGGAAAAGTTTTTAATTGACCTCGCGCCTTCATTGCTAGATTAGTATATATATAACATACAGACAAAGACTAATATACTTGTTACTACCCTGCATATTATTATTACCATGTTATATATTTATACAATCGTAAGTTAAAATGAATTCCTGTCACTTTAGCATTTCTTTCAAATAAATGACCAAATTAAATTTTTACATACATTAAAAAAAATTATTTTACTCTATATATTATATTTACCTATCGTAATTTACGCCTTTTCTCCCCTTGTTTTTGAACATTTGATTTATAGCTTACCACAAAAGGCATACTAAATATATGAGAGGAAACGTTTTATTTATATGTAGGGAACATGGAAAGTAATTATTACACTTTTTTGCTTACTATTGTGAAAATTTATAGAGAGAAAAGAGGAAAAATAAATGGGTCTCAACACTATCACACATACAAACGTTTTCAGCAGCAGATCATAAAAAAGGGTGAGATTCATAATAATAATAATATACAGTTCAGAGTGGTGTGTGTGGTGGTAATATAGGCTCTAGTAAGAATTATTGCAATAAAGGGCTACAACATACTAACATTATTATTATTATTATATATTGTACGCATAAATACACATGCTCCCTTAAAAATAATAATAAAATTTAATGTTTCTCTCTCCAAATGTAATTAAGAAGACATTGTGTATTTGAGCAGAAAGATGTGTGTCGTTTCTAATATAAAATTGAGGAATCCACTTAAAGGGATTATTTAGCCGTTTACACAGGGTTCACTCTAAGGGAAAAATATTCATTTATAACTTTTTTATATTACATTTACACACACATACATTATAAAGCTTCCATTATTATTATATTACTGCTACTACTTGCACAAGGAGAAAAAGGCATATTATCTTCTTTTTTCGCAAAGAAAAGAAAGATGCTCTTTGCCAGTTCCTCTTTCTTTTTCTCCCTTTTTTCTGTTGAAACTACTGCGCGATTGCTTTTCGAGTATGAAGGCAATGTTGCTGTGCTGCTATGCTGTGCTGCTGCAGAGCAAAGATAAATGTTCGCGCCTTCTTATTGAAAGCAAGAGATGGGCTCTGGCTCATTTAATTTACTATTATACATACTAGTATCCCTATTCAAATGAAAAGAATACGTCTGTACTCCTCATTAAATTTCTCATTTCACATTTCGCTACATCTCTCTTTTTACACAGTGCGTTCTGTACATTCAATGTAAATTCACTATATATCACTTGAAGCCTCTCTCTCTAACATGAACATACAGAGACACAGAGATTCACATTCCCGCTTACACATTTCTTCCTCTCCTTCTCATACAATTTTCCATTAACGCTTTTCCTTTGCCCATTCGAAATTCTTTTGAAAGGGAAAAAAGAGAAAACAGACGCGAGGATACTGAGAGAGAGATATATATATATACGGCCGTACCGGTGGTAGTATTTTCATTCTGAAAACTTAAATGTTATATAAATATCTGCTTTCCCTCTCTCTCTCACTGTCTATAAAATGATGTTTATACAACAGAAAGTATTTGGGAATGTAGACATAATATAAAAAAGACACTCTGGAAATTCACTACATATTTAAATGCTGGTAGTGCTTGTATATGTACCTACGTATGCATGAAATAGCGTCTGTCGAGTACAGAAACATTGCTGCTTCATGTCCAGAAATAAAAAACTCTCTTTTCTACTTTCACCATTCTTTTGAAGGAGAATAACAACTGGGACGTTTTTAACTACAATGAAGATGATAAAAGAAAACTGTACATTTTATTCATTTGTTACAATGGTACGCATACGTATAAACATATTGCGTAACTTTTTTACTTACTGACATAAAAATATGTTTAAATACTCCCTTTGCATTTGTACGATATCGCTTCATTCTCTCGTTGCCACTTTGAATATTACAGAGAGAGAGAAAGAGACGTACAATAATCTCTTCATTTTTCTCCGGGCATGCTTTGTGCCTTTTCTGCCTTCTCTTTGTAGTTGTCTGCTGACTTTTGCTTTATCTCCGCATATAATAATATTATACTCTACCCCTTCACACTTGCCTAATAGCGCGTCACAACAACAAATACTCGTTCTTCTGTTTAACATACCATGCTGTTAAATACAACTCTCGTGATAATAATAAAAGTACATATATATATATATATATATATTCGCATACACACTTATTGTTGAAAACTTAAACACGACTCATACTGTGATGATGACTTTTTGTAACAGAGAGGAAAAAATTGCCCTTTTATTTTCAACTCGACACCACACACAAACACACACACGTGCGCTCATTTGTTAAAGACAGACATGTTTTTTGTATCTGGCTACATTTTTGTAGTTTTAGCATTTGTAAACACATATACACTCATGATTCTTGTAATATACCGTAAAATCCAAATTTATAGCCTGTTCATAATTATAGCCGTATATATTTATAGCCGTTAGAAATAGAGAGAAAATTGAAAATTTAGCCTGTCTAAAATTATAGCCGGGTGTATTTTACAAAGAGTACTAGAAAGTAGTGTTTTCAAATTAATTATTGCAAACTGGAAAATTTACATGGCTGCTATTATTAAATAGTAAAACTAGCTG
>JAITYZ010003865.1:0-14898 GCA_027744595.1 Paronellides praefectus
TTTTAACATTGTAAACTACGCTACTACTGGAAGACACGGAATATCTTTTCACAAAATGTAAACAAAACGGTGGTAAGGGGCTGTCCATAATTTTTCAACTGTCTTTGTCCAGCACAGTTGAAAACTTTAAAAAAATCATTTATGCTACAAGGAAATAAAAAGTGAAAAAATCCATTTTAGTTTCGATTGATCCAAATCCATCTCCAGTAAATTTGTCAAACTTTCAGGGAGATTTAAATCTTAAATCTGTCTACTCTGAACTTTCACAATTTCTTTCTTTTTTTTAAAACCTTTCTCAAAACTTATCTGAACAAGTTTACAATCACTTTTAAAAAAACAGCAAGTCATTCAATGTTTAAATACATAAAAATCATATTTGTGAGAAAAGGTGCTATCGCTATACTCACCGGTCTCGTATTTTTAGACAACAATACGTATGCATAATGTATTCCTCTCTTTAGTTTGCATGATACGCACATTTTTTTCCACTTTCCCTTCCTTTCACAAAGGAAAGACAACAATAGCACGCACACTACAATGTTGTGTATATCTGCATAAAATATAACGTGATTCCATCTTCTCAATGGTAACGCCAAGTTTATGGGAATATGGGACAGTGAGCGTTTTGTTGTTGCTGCTGCATTCCAGGCATGAAAGCCATAAAAACTCCCACAACTCAACTCTATTTTTTTCCAAAGAGAAAAACACACACACACTTTCGTTCCCATGAAAAATTCATACACACAAGAAATACAACAAGGGCAGTGCATCCTTCAAATAAATAGACTCAAAGTAACGTAATAAAAAATAAATGAAGCAAAACAGTTTCCCGTACCTCTGTACTGCCAACTGCTTAAGTTGTTGTTGTTGTACCAGTATTAGTTGCTATCATAAAACACATTAAAAGGTGATATAAATCTCCTTTTTTTTTAAAAAAAAAATCCTCTCTGGATTGCTACAACAAAGAATAAAAAAATCTCCAGACAAAAAGAATTGTACACTTTATGCACCCACAACGGAAGCGAGTTTCGCTATTTTGTATAAAGATTACATTTTGGCTTCACAGCAAAACACGCATCATCAATACAATAATAGCAGCAGCCTGGCAAACACTTTCTTTTTTCTGAATTTTTTTAAAGGGGCCGTTCATAAATGTCGGGTGCCAACTTGGGAAAAAATGATAAATAAATGATAAATAATTTTGTATTAAAATTGAATAAAAATCTGATTTTCAATAAAAAAAATTATGGACAGCCCCTTACCACCGTTTTGTTTACATTTTGTGAAAAGATATTCCGTGTCTTCCAGTAGTAGCGTAGTTTACAATGTTAAAAGAGTATTTATTCACACTGTCATAATATCACGCGTTCTTGCTTTCTTGAAATGCTGACATTGACCTACGGCAGCTTTACTTGAATTTTTTTAAAGGAATAGCCAAAAAAATGTTGTAACGTTCTCCAGGGTATTTTCAGTTTTCTCCAAAAAAAGTGTTTATCAGCAAAAGCCTCCTTCTGGTAACATTTTTTTCCCAGTACAGCAAGTGTTTACGCACACGGACGGCTGTTGTTACGTACTTTATTCCCTGTTTTTTTCTGCACCGGTAGTTTATTAAGCAATGTGCAGTGTTGGGTAAAGGGCGTGTCTATTTTGTCTTTGCTGACAAGACTTATGTGACAAGAGGGATACCTCCTTTTCGCTGTCCAACACAAACACATACACGTCGTACACGAATACAAGAGCTCATATATTGCATTATATCCAATATTACACGCACGAATGCTATTGAACTTCAGAAGCAGAGCGAAACCATAATAAAGTAGCCAATTTTATTTGGGGTTTTCTCTCCTCCCTTATTTTTGGCTCGAGTTTTTTATGATGACCTTGTGTATTTCTGGATACACGTGCTGTGTCCAGTGTAATGCAAATGCAAACTGCTCTAAAATCATTATATCAATCCGCATCTCAATTTCTGTATGATTTTATCTATTTTGTTTTATTTTGCATTCGATATAAATGTTAAACTTTTCCCTGCCATTCATGGTGGCCTGATAATAAGATCAGATCTCGTTGGTTGGTTAGTGGTTATTCCGAATGACATTGTAAATTTATTTGGATTGGAACTGTTTAAATAAGTTTAGGTAGTCAGGAAGATACTTATTTTAGAATATTGAATAGCAGGATAGGAAAACGGGGGATTGTGAGATTTGATTTTTACAGGCACATGTTCATAGGTATACCCAAGTAAATAAAACGATAGGTCTCAAGAGATTCATAAAATAAAGTGCGGTATGGATATACCGTCTTATTATTATCAAAG
Organism: Paronellides praefectus; assembly: GCA_027744595.1. Taxonomy (NCBI): domain Eukaryota; kingdom Metazoa; phylum Arthropoda; class Collembola; order Entomobryomorpha; family Paronellidae; genus Paronellides; species Paronellides praefectus. Next base: position 2,318 of record JAITYZ010003865.1, read on the forward strand.
ATCATTTCCCTTTTATCAATTTCTCTTGGTATGCTTTGCAGAAAAAGAAATAGAATAAAAGATAAGCCTTTATACTTGAAAAAAGGGTCTGTGGTAACATTATGGAAAGTCTGCAGGAGAAAGTAATGATGATGATGATGATGATATGTTGATTTGTTATTATTTTGGTTGAAATTTTGAAAAAAATCTTGGGAAAGAATTTAAAATGTAAAATGAAATATGTCAAATGTCATGTCAGATAATAATGTCAGGAATGACTAAAAATAATTGAATGACAGAAGCAACACAAAAGACAAATGTGAAAATATTTATTGAACTTAAACTAGGTTGCAGTTTGCAGTTAGGTTTGAGTACTGTTGTTGCTGTAGATAAAACAAAATCTGCATTTTATTCATGTAATCAAAAGTGAGGTGCTTTTCCAAGAGTAGCGATAAGAATAAATCGTGTTGAGTTGTAAACGCTGAAACGTTGAAAGAAATGTTCTTTTCTTTACATATTTTAAAAATATCAATCTCACGTCTTTCGCCCTGAATTTTTTTAAACTCTCAGGTTGCCCCAAAAAGTCAGATTTCCTTTTCATTCAGCGCGGGGAGTACACGTATAAGAAATATAATATGTATAATATGCATTGCATTGAATAACAAACATGAAAAACACAAAATTTCATTAAAATAATGAGTCCTACTAAACGCGTGTATATCTTCTTGCCCTTGGTAGTTTTAATCTTGTAATGAGCAGGTTTTAACGATGATGATAATGATAACCATGTTGTTGTATTGGTGTCGAGTACATATCTATAACCAACGTAGGAACCTTGGCACATAATATGCACTACATTGTAATTATCCAACTCATGAAAAAAATCCATAAAAAGAATCGTTAGCGTATGTCATGCAAATGCACTTAATCCTTTTTTTCCGCTTCATATCTTATTATCACATGACGATATGATTATTTAGATGTGGTGTAGTCAAGCATGGGTTTTCAAAATTCACGAAAATATTCTATGCCGCATTTTTAGGTAGGGAGTTTTTTATAAGGCGGGTGCTAGTATACGGAAAAAAATAAATGGAAAAATGATGTACATTCAAGCTCATTGGAAATATTTAATGAGCTATGTTATTATTGGGTAAATGAGGACAATGTTCATTTAAGGTGGATATGCCATTGCATTAAGAAAAGCATTATGACAATATTCCATGGATAATTTCACTCTGCAATGCAGCCGAAACGTTACCGAGCTTTGCGACTCCAGGTCGATCACGTTGTTTTGAGTTGTCAAAGTATCCATTTCCCCGTGTTTCGTTAAAAGCATTAGGGTGGATTGTAATGATGAAAGGAAAAGAATGATGTGGGGGAAATGAAAGGGAAAAGGAGACACGGGGAAATGAATATTCTATTTTCCCTTTTACACTAATGAAGATGACAATGATGCTCATTACAAGATTGATGAGAAAATGGAAAAGATGTGGAGGAAAATGCCTGGAAAAATTCAAGGTCGATTGACTGCGAGGGTAAACGGGGAAATGATGGCTTGTTGTTGTTGAGATGTTGTTGAATTGAACTTGAAACACGTGTTAATTTCCTGAGAAAATAAAGTCAGGAAGGGTTGCAAATGTGATAGAAACTGTTGTCTTGGAACAAATAATGTTTTGAAACTTGTTTTGTTATGGACTCGATGTTAGCACTAAAAATGTAAGAAAGTACATATCTTTTGCAGCATCTTTATTTTATATCCTTATAAGAAAATAGTGATCTGTTTTTGTTGGTGCCAATCAACTTGTTTCTCTATATAACCGAAAGGATTCAAGAGGAAATGAAATTTTAATGAGGAAATTCCTAGGAAAATTAAGAATTGGGATGATGATGGAATTGGAAAAAGTAAAATAATATTTTAAAACAGTTACATTCCACGTTATCAAAAACTTTCCCAACTCCATTCCTCTCATTTTGATGTCGCACTCACTATAGCGGTTAAGGAAATGGTTGATTATAAAAGAAAGTCTATTCTCTCAGCTATTGGTTGTCATAATAAGAATACGTACATATATCATATATCCATCCATCTATACATAGGTATATGCATATAATTTATATGATATAAAGTGTCCGCTTCGCTTGACTTGATGAAGCTTCCCCTTTTGTCGCCTTTTCCTTTCTATCAGCAATGCACTTGATTCCCTTTTTCATCACTTTGTTACATAATATTTTATTCTTCCAATCGCGACTACATAATGCTGGTTTGCTAAAAAAACATATTGGTTAGATTAGAAACTTGTAGGTTTTCAAGATTTAAGCGAGAAAAAGCATTAACATTATTTTTTCTAATTACAAATGACAACTGCAAAATCCATCCTCTCTTATGAGTTCAATATTCTCTGTGTTATTAACCGAAATTACAAACTTGCGGCTGCGTAACAAACGAATGATCAAAGTCTGCCATGTTATCAAGCACCGTATACTGCTCCTTAGTAAGTAATTGAAACTGATTGCAGCCAGCCATTGAAAAATTCATATTGCAAGGAAGTGGTTTAAAACACGAGCTTGCGGTTGCACCCTTAAACCATTTCGAGTACGGAGTAAAAGTTTTCTCTTCAATTGCTCTGTGTTTCTGCGAAACGTAATTTAACTTGATGCGTTAGAGTTTATATTTTTGACCACAATGACCACAACTGGTATGAAACGTTCTGATGATTTTTAAGCTGAAATAAGTTTATTATTTATTATATTTCTTGGAAATTACGTAATTTTTTAGAACAATTATTTTGACATTATATGCATTACGTATGTAATTTTGACTGCAGTTAAGGAAATTATTTGAAACATTTTATTTGATGTGTAGTTTTTCCACATGTTATAATAATAATAAACATTATCTAATTTTGATAAATCAGGTTTCAAATGAATTTTGGTTGCAAAAAATAAATTGGCAATCAAGTTCCAGTCAGATCTTGTAATTTTCATTAATTGCATATTCGTACCAATCGACCATGGCCCACCTTAAAACTACAATTCTAATTATTAATCTAAGTATTTACCTATGTTATCCGTCGAGTGCAATGGTAAGTTGAAGCAATACGTGATTTGCCTGACTTGAGTTGATAGAATTAGTTCAAAAAAGGATCATTATGAGTTTGGCATTTTATACATTGTCATTCTGCTCAAAGAACCAGTTCGAATGCACCAACGGGGATTTTATAAATGCAATCTATGACGCTTCCAAGGATTGCGATGACCTCTCTTACGAAATAAATAATGTGGAAAAAGTAATCATTCAAAATTTATAATTCTATGATTTTTTACCTGTGCTCAATTATTTATTATAAGTAACGTCATTTAGTATATAGATATATGTGAACTACCAAAAGCAGTACACAAAACGCATGTCACAGTAATGATAATTAAATGCACAATGGTTGGTGATAAATTTGTATGGTCAATGTTACTCTAGAAAAGTTTCGAATTCTGTTTCTGTAATCGATACATCCGGACCTTATCTCAGACTAGTACTAAAATCAGGTTAACATGTTATTCCCTTCAAGGTAGGGGGAACTAATTTTCATTATATTATGACATATTATGTCGCGTTATATCTTATTCGAAACGTCTTAGTGAGCAGCATAAGAATTCACGACAACAAAGATGGTTCTTCCTGACGGTTTAATAAGGTTTACTATATTTGTTTCGTATATTTTGTGTACATTGAACAGAATATCAAGTCACCTCAGATTAATTTGTTCCATCCAAAACTCAATTTAAAATACTGATTAGTAAGCACCATTTTTACACGATACAGCAATTTTTATAGCTAGTTAAATAAACAAACCCGAACCACCTACCGACTGGTTTTATCAAACACAATACTTCTTCATAACCAAATTAAGTTTTACTTGCTACCGGGCTATGTCAGTTACTTGTTTGATGTCATCGGTTGCGGTTGTCCTTACAGGGCTAATCATATTTATTTTGTATATTTTCTGTACCTTGTATATAACATCAATAGTGAGTCTCCTCAGCGTAATTTGTTTCAACACTTAATTTAAAACACTGATTTGTAATATAAGCACCATTTTAAGCGATGCGATTTTTGAACTATAGCTAGTATGGAGTCCATACTCCCTACTAGCTATAGTACCAAGCTATAGTACGGAGTCCAAACTCTTTACTACGGAGCGAAGTTCGGTCACTGAACCACCTACCGACTAGTTTTATGAAACACAATGCCTGTTATTAAGCAAATTAAGTTCTGCATGATACCTGGCGAATGCATCATCGGTTGTGGTTGTCGTGTTGAACTAAACTAAGTGATAAAAAATTAAAAAAACTTTTCCTTAATATTGGCAGGGGTATATTTGAGCACAGCCCATTATGAATAATGAATATGTAGATATTATGTCATCAGTCATCATTAATGATTAGGTTAACGATTACTGTTTGATTAGCTGTTTCAGTTAGCTCTCAACTCATTTGGATTTATATTCATGGGAAAATGCGCCTTTCCGTGGAAACATTTTCCAAAGTTTAGATTTTCGTTTTCTGAATCCAATATACCTACTACTCTATATATATATATAATATTTTACACTGTAAATTGAGAAAATAATTTGAATACTTTAATTCAAGTTTCGTCAACATAAAAAATCCTTTTAGTTTACCACGCCTTTTTTTTAAAAAAAACTGGACTAGATAAAATAAATCAGACCAAAGTTTCTAACAAGTTATAGAATATGAAACCTCTTAAAGCTGTAATTGTAATTTGTGTTACATTTATTGGGTATAAAGGTTAGTTGCTGGCGATTTGACATGAACAACTGAACCGGGCACAATTGAATTTTTTAATATACGTTTAATAAACTATCAAAATCCTGTCATTTCAGAGGCACGAACCTGCACAGAGAAACAGTTTCAATGCACCAGTGGGGAATGCATAAATGATATCCATAGATGTGACGCTTCCAAAGATTGTAAAGAAGACTGGTCTGACGAAATAGATTGTGGTAACCTCTACTTGAGATTTAATGCACAGTGTTGTAAAGTGCTACAATATTAATGGTATATTAATTTGAAGGTTATAACATTTGCAGAGAGTTGTCGTCCTGGTAGGTTTTGGTGCGATAATCGAAGATGCATCAAGTTATCTTATAAGTGTGACAATGGCGACGATTGTGGTGACTTATCTGATGAGCGAAACTGCGGGAAAAGTAATCATGAAATTAACACGCTTTCTATTTTTACAATTCAACAAAAACGATTTCATACAAGCATATGTATATTATGATATATCGTATATCACTTAATTGTAATATTATGCAGATTCATTTAATGTGAAACCAAGCTTTGAAGTGACAAATTTAAAAAATTCCACTACATCTTTGAAGGACGTGTCGGTTGAAGATCCCTCCTCAGGTTTGTCCACAATTTTTAATTAGGTAGAAAATTAAACACATACAGCAGCCAGACTATAATTATTTTGTTTACAGAATATGTGGGACCCAGCTTTGGACATACAAATATGAAAAACTTGAGCATGCCTTTGAAGAAAGGGGACAAATTAGAACTGATTTGTAATGCTATTGGTAACCCAAACCCAACAGTCACCTGGACATGGGTATGATGATATAAATTTACATTAAAAGTAAAGTTGAGAGAAAATATCTCAAGCCAAGTCAAAACGGAAACGGAATTTTTATTTTAGGGGGATAAACCCTTGACCAACTCCTCATCTTGGACTTTCTTTTTGCACGGTAATAACCAGTTACTATACCTTGAAAACATTTCTCTTGAAATACAAGGTCGACTTACTTGCACTGCTGAAAATAAACGTGGAACTGTGTCAGAGTTTGTCAACGTATCAGTTACAGATCCCATTTCCGGTTTGTACATACTTTGAATTATTTTAAACGAAATTTGATTTATGACTTTCTTATGCTTCTCTTGACCATATTTTGTTGCACTGAAAAAATAGATTACGTCATACCCAAGTTTGAATTAACCAATTTGAAAAACTCGAGCAAATCCTTAAACAAAGGGGACAGATTGGAACTAATTTGTAATGCTGTTGGTAACCCAAACCCAATAGTCAGCTGGACATGGGTATGGGAAGAAAACAATGGAAACCACAATCAAAAATTATAAACAATTACAGAACATTATATGTGAAAAAAAATGTTTTAAAATTTAGCAAGACAAACCTTCAACAACTTGGTCGTCGCTTTGGGATGTCAGCCTACAAAATAATGATAAAATATTGAACCTCAACGTTTCCACCGAAATGAGTGGACGGTTTTCATGTAAAGCTAAAAATAGGGTTGGTGAAATTTACGAGTTTGTGGACATCTTTGTAAGAAATCCCGCTTCAGGTTTGTGTATTTCGTAACTAATTAAGCGAAAACGTAGTATTTACAGTATGATTTATTTAGCGGTTTATATTTTTATTGTAGAACATAGGAAACCGTATTTTGAATGGACAAATTTGAAGAATTCAAGTAAATATGTAAAGAGCGGGGCAAACTTGGATTTAAGTTGTGGTGCTGCCGGTAATCCAAAACCAAAAGTCAACTGGTCATGGGTATATATTTTTTATTCTTTTACTTTCTGTTAGCAAAAGAGTCTTGCCAGAGATGTGCTGTGATTAAAAACGCAATACAAGTAAACATATTTCATTTATCATTATACCATGTTTAGCAAAATGAACCTTCCACTGATTGGCCATGGGTTTTCGAACTGCACAATAGTGACCAGCTCTTAAACATGCTCAATGTTTCTGCTAATGCCTCAGGGCGATATACGTGCACGGCAGGAAATGCACTCGGTCAAGTGTCTGAGTATGTAGACGTTTTTGTTGAAAATCCTGTTTCAGGTATGTGGCTGATCAAAATGTATGACACTTCAATAAATATGGACCTATTGCTTTATTGCTTGAGGTATTTTGACATGTTTTTTTTAAATAATTTATGCACCTCAGACGAATATGAGTCATCATCGGACGACCCAAAACCAACCTATTTAATAATGAAAGTAGGACTTGCTTTAAGTGGCATAATAGTTCTTGTTCTTGGTGGATTCCTTCTGCGCTTTAAATATAAACAAATGGTAATAAAAAATTACCTAAATCAAGTTTTCCTTTTAAAAAAATATTTAAATTTTTTTCGATTAAAACCTTTTTTACAGAAACTAAACATGATAATTGCTGGAATTTCTCAAAAGCAATTTTATGAAGGTGACGTTGAAAATATTAATCCGGATATGAGCGTGACGGACCAGGCAAATCTGCTACCTTTCCAACAAACCACATGGGAAATTCCAAAGCATAGCTTACAATTAGGTAAACGGGTTAAAAATTATTTTGTTTTTTATGGATTTAATTTACAAATTTTATAAATTATATAAATCATTTATAAATCTGATTTTAAAATAATTTAGGGAGCCCTCTTGGGTCAGGAGCATTTGGCATGGTACTTAAAGGTCAAGCTATTGGGGTGGTAGAGGGCGAGGAGCGCACCACAGTGGCCGTGAAGATGGTAAAACCTAACGCGGACGAAAGTCACTTCAAAGCGCTGATGACTGAACTAAAGATAATGGCTCATTTGGGAAAGCATTTAAACATAGTCAATTTAATTGGGGCGAGAACTAAAAATTTGGCCAAAAATCGTAAACGTTTTTATGATATTTTTTATAAACAAAAATACTGGGAAAATACAAATATTTATGATAATACAAAAAACTGCTTTAGGGGAGCTGCTGGTTGTCATGGAGTACTGCAAGCATGGAAGTCTATTGAGCTACTTGCATCGGAACCGGCATTCATTTATAAATCAACTTGACCCGACAACAGACAAAATTGATCCATCCATTTGCTCCCCAGTTGGGTCGACTTCTAAAACGCTGGGTAGGAATGAAAATCAACAAAATCAAACCAGTTCCGATGACAACCAGATTGAAGCTTCAAATGGGTATTTACTTGATGCCCACAACGGGGATTTTCAGTCAACGGAAATTCAATCCATCAGTTCCACTGACTTGTTGGGCTGGGCATTTCAAGCTGCCAAGGGTATGGAATACCTGTCTTCCAGAAAGGTGCCCGATAAAATATTAATGTTTTTAATACGCACATTTCCCCTAAAAACAATTACAAATGCTTAACTTTTGAATTCATGAAGGTACTTCATGGCGACTTGGCAGCAAGAAATGTACTTCTTGCCGACAATTTTATTGTCAAAATTTGTGACTTTGGCTATGCGAGAGAAACATTTAAGAGTTATGATTACAAGAAAAATACAAAGGTTTAAAAAAATTAGCATTCTTAAATATTCCTACCACACAAGCAAGTTTACAATTTTAAAGGTGAAAGCTCTTAATTTTGGAGTACTGTTTAAAATGCTTTTATTGGAAATATTTTTTTTAATTTATATGAAATTTATAATGGGATTATTTAAAATTAATTTGAAGGAATGGAGGTAGATGAAGAATTTTGCCAAAAGATAAACGATGGGTACAGAATGACCAAACCCCAAAATGCGCCAAACTCTGTGTACCAAGTCATGTTGGATTGCTGGGCACATGAGCCAACAGATCGGCCCTTGTTTTCTCAAGTTGCAGACAGACTTGGAGAGTTAATATCCAATTGGGTTCGTAATCATATTCTTGATCTCACCGAGCGTGTAAACCAACAGGGTAACAATATTAACGAGCAAACAGATTTATTATCGCAAATGGGGAATGCGGAATTTCATGCGGAAGGGGGAGAAGCAGAAGCGGATTTGGGTGGTGATCGGTACAAACAAGTTCCTACGCCAATGTCGGAAATGGAACCGGTGTGCTCCATTACTGTTCAAAATGGTAGTAGACAATCCAGGTTCTTTAAACAGCGACCGACACCACCGCAAAGAAAAATATTTTAAAATTTGCACACCTATGCATAATCCATTGAAAGATGGCAATGCAGTTGCATGTTTGGTACATTTATGTAACTCTGCCTATTACATGCACACTACTTTCTCTTTCAAAGCGGTTTTTTTGTGCATATAAAAAGATGAGGTACAATAATGAGCCGATTGTCTACATCTTTTTTCAATTTTTTAATTCAATTTTATATTTTTATGTTATTTTTAATTTATTATCCTTTTATTCTAAAAAAATATGCATTTTAAATATCCATTTCTCGCATTGATGTTAGATTGGGCTTCAATTCTTGGGTGTTCTTTGAAGATTTTAGACAAAAAACCATTAAAACAAAGAGAAAAGAGAATTAGACCAGGGAGCCCCATTCCTAAAATCCATAATCAATGTAACATTAGACCCATTTTGTTTCCAAGTGAAACACTCAGGAGACACTTTTTCCCCAAATGCCACAGGCATATGTTAAAATTTAATAAAGGAAATTGGTTATAAACTTATTGTGACTCCTTTTATTTTTTAATTACCCATTGTATTTTATTATTGATATATTATTAAATTTGAAACAAATAGCTTGATAACTAAAATTTGAACAAAGCATTTATGAAAATACATATAATTGTTAAAGGAATACACACAAAATCAATGTTACAATGATTATTTTTAAAAAAATATTTTAATTATGTGCTGTATTTGTACCACATTTTAATATTTATTTTACACCAAGTTGCCTCTTGTGCCATTTTATTTAACAACAATGAAAATTCACATTAGCGATTATTTACAATCGATAAAATAAATTACTTTGTGTTGTTGCTTTAGAGCTGCGTTAAATTTAATTTTTGACATATTTTAGTTCTGTAAATATTCCACGCAAAATTAGTACAAACTTTGTTTTAACCCACTCAAGTAATTCAGGCTAAATGCAATTTTGCTCCCAAAAAAATTTATACAAATTAAAATTTCTCGTTTTTCTTAGTTATCCACCCACCCTAGTTATTTATTTGTATCCAAAAGTGCAAGATATTATTATTAGCTTACGATTCGTAAGTTACGAACGCATATGGTTTATTGGTTCTCATGGGTGGAAATGATTTGGTTCTGTACATACACAAGAAAAGAAGGGCGAGGAATCCCATAATTACTACTGCTATCAATGCACCTAAAAGACTTGATGAAGAGGTCGGCGCAAGTATTTCTGTATCATTTCCTTTTCCACCGCTAAGATTTTGAATACAAGTCATGTTGTAATTATTCAAATAAAAGTTTTCAGAACACCAGCAATTCCCTAACCAACCAAGCCCAGTGGCAAGACAAATATGGGAACAATTCTTTTTTTGGGGATTGGATGACGAGCATTCATGCTTCTTGCGAAGCTCTGTAAAACGATCCATGTCATTGTCGATGGATGCCAAAATAAATCTTGACTGATGGGGTATTTTGCTATGTTCGGGTTGCGAAATGTCATGATTCCATGGATTATAAATATTTGTCATTATGTCATTCCAAATTACGGTGCCATTATCCTTAAACGTGATGACTCTTAATTTATTCAATTCATCCACCCAATATAATTGATTCCGGATCTTGATAACGTCTACGATGGAAGTTCCGGGTACTATCATGTTTTGAATTGAGACACCAGAGTTGTGGTCAAAACGCGAGCTCCAAGTCCAATTTGTGGATACCCTTAAAATATTTTAATGATTTCAATAAAAAACATGAATAACTTTCTCGTGGCTTACTACATTATTGGAATTAGCTTTTGCTTACGAAAGTGCTTTTCCTGTTTCCGGATCATACGTCAAGTAAGAAGGCACACCAAGTTCAGAGACGGTATAATTCTCGTCCCCGCCAAACTTTGTATCCAATGGTATCTTGTAAATTTCTCCATTCCCAGTATTATTCCCGATTTTTGAGTAGTAAAGCGTTCTGAATGATTTTGACACAAACATTTATGTAGTTGCAGTTCAAAAATGCACCATGACAGTAAAACTGTGAAAAATAAGGTGAGATATTTACCCGTTATCAGGAACAAACAAAATGTCGGTCCCATTTTCGACGTTACTTTGTAAGATACGTCTAGCAAGTGTTCCAAGGGACAAAACGTCAATGGTTTCCTTTCCCACATCAAGCCAGAAAATGTTTTGACCAATTACATCTATTGGGAAATGTAAATGACAACATTCAAAGTTCACTTACTGAACAACTCCAGACATGAACTATATTTAGTTAAGTGTTACCTATTGCCAGTGATGTCACATTAGTTATATTTGTTTCAGCCAAAACCCTGTAATCCTTGGTAATCATGTTGTATTCAACTATGTTGTTTGTCTTGCCATCGCTAATAATTAGAGACTTGTTGATTGGATTGTAAACAAGTGCGTTGATATCCTTGATTTGTAAAGGCAACGGAATTTGTTGGAACACGTTCTTTCCGATTGTGTTTACCCGCATAAAATACAGCACTCCATTGTAGGCGACAAGTAGTTTAGCTTCCTTGTTGTCATCTGAAAATTATTAGCATATATAAAACTTACGCAGAGTCGATGTATACCACCACAACCGGAAATGTACACTAATCGTTGACGTACCCATGCAGGTGCTCCCATTTGCAAACATTCCAGCAGGACAAAGGCACTGAGCACTGGAGCCAGATAAAGCGCAAATGTGAGAACACTCCATCATGTCACATGGGTTTGCTCGGAGTACCTGTTGCTTCGTAATGTGCATTACCGACACTCCACGTAGAAACTCCGAGCTGTGCTTAAAGATTATGGTTTCATTGTACCCCGTGTATTTATTTGCACTCTATCAAATGAGGGATTACATTATTACAAATGATTATTTGATTATGCAAAACATTTTGTTTAAAAAAAAAACAATATTTGGGACGAACTCGGATTGAGCCGTCGTTTGTATCAGTCCAGAAAACTAGGTCACCAAAAACATCCACTCCAAGTGGAGATATTGGACTTGTGATAGCCAAAACCTGTCTGTCACTTCCATCAAACCGCGAGGACTGGATACTTCCCACTTCTGTCCAATAAATCCGCGAATTTGCTTCGTCAACAGTTATCCCACGTGGGAGGGAACCACCGATAAGAACTACAGTTTCAGCTTCACTGCCATCCATTCTGGCTCGCTGAATTGTCGCGTTTTTGTCCGAGCTTGTCCAAAACATTATGCTGTAAGGGAACCAATTAATTATTATTAATCAATTTTGTAAACGCATTTTGCATTAGGAAATATTCTAACCCTCCATTTGGAGAAAGTGCAATATCTCTTGGTCCCCCTCCTTCAACAACCACCGAACATATGGTTGGATTTTGCGAGCAAACGGCAATGTAAGGCCATTTCTTGTCCACGAAATACAGATTTCCAGTGATCCAATCGAAGGCAATCCCTCCAAGCTCGTTTGTACCCACATTTAAGACCACTTCTCGTGTAACCCTGGAACTAGCGCTGGTTTTGTACACACTCGGGTTCAAATCTAAAGTATTTTCATTATCTGTCCAGTAAAGGACGTCTTTTCTGACATCGGTGATCACAGAATCCGGACATATATAAAAAGTTTCCGTTTGTACAAACTTTAGGAATTTACTAAAAATGATGTCTGTGAACTTAGAACATGTTTTCAAAAAAATGGGCTACCGATCCCAGCCGACCTCAGAGAAACTCCGCAG
>JAITYZ010003866.1:0-11019 GCA_027744595.1 Paronellides praefectus
AGAGTATAAAATTTATATTGAATGAATGAACGAATAATATAATGGTCCCTTCCAACCTTCATTCTGCTCTACTTTCCAAGTCCGATTAATTTTTTAAATAACCATGCGACGTGTTTCCATAATATTGTAAGTTTTAAAAAGTTTCTTTTTGGCGTTTCTCCCAATTTTCCATTGTTTATAATATTTTTGTTCCAATATTATTTTTATTATAATAATCAATTTTACATACATATTTTCTAGAAGCAAAAATGCCGCCCAACCCAGAAGAAACTTTTGAAATCACAATGGAAGACGAAGCTGGTGTTAATGATCAGCTAACTGTACCAGAAGAAGATGCAAGGGACAATAAAGATAGCAATTCTGTAAAGCAGGGAAAAATCCGTTCCACGTCTTATGATGCTGGTGACCATTTGTCTCATGGTTCCAATAAACAAGCAGGCATGGAAGGTGGAGCTCAAAGTGGAAGACCAAGTAATGCCACTTCCGACCCAGCGCCAGTAATAAATCCAGTTGTCCAGCAGCCTGTAATTCCGCCTCCTTGGCCAGAATGGTCGGACGAGTTTATCAATGAGGACAATTGGGATGTTGACTCGGGAATCGATTATTTTGAGGATAATTTTGCGGCAACAGATTTTATTAATTTAAAAGCTTACCACTGGTTGCGGCCTTCAGAGTTCTTGAGGGAACCGCCTGCTGTAGTTCGTTTTAGTTGTTCCGTGCTTGATTTGATTACTCCAAATGCTCATCTTTGTGAAAAGTCGGAAGTGTTAAGGTATATTCTTAGCGAGATTTCAGAGTTGTATGATTACAGCATTCAGAACAAGTTTGTAGAGTGTGAGGGCGAAGGAGTGGCGTATACCCCCAATTATGCGGAGGATGATAGAAAATGGGCCCCTTGGAGTCACATGTGCGCGTTTATTATATGACCATCATACTATAAATAGTTTTCAATATTCTTCCAGAAAATTTACTCACGTGTACGGTGACATTTCAATAATAGTTATAGTTGTTGCAAGGCTGGGGTGCGAGGCGAGAGGCCAGTTTATAATTCCAAAGGAAAATATTACGTGCGTCTCTACTTTTTGGTAAGTGACTAAGCTGTCATAAGTTGTATCAGGTTTTTTCTTAATGTTTTTCAACATAATTTTATAAAATGATAATGGAATATGACTGTGTAGGGTGCTTGGCGTCGTATTCTCGTTGACGATCGCATTCCAGTTCTTCCATCCGGTCAAAGTGGCCTTCCCCTAACTAGTCTTAACGAGCTTTGGCCATTACTTTTGACAAAGGCATTGTTGAAAGTTGCAACCGTCACGTGGAAAGGCGAGGACGTGAAGAAGTTTAGCGCAATTTCGGCATTCACTGGATGGGTTTTTGAGTGGATAGACAATATGTAAGAAGAATACTATTAAACTTATAATTTTCCGCTATAATTGACAGCTATGAAGTTAAAAATTTTGCCCATAGAGACGGTGTGAATGAAACGGAACTGTGGGCTGACCTCGAAAACACCCTTCCAAAGTACAGTGATCCCAAGCGGATTCCCTCCTGCTACACCCTGTTGCATCCCTCCAAAAAGAAAATGAAGTTTGGCAATAACATCGAAGAAAGTGATACGTTTTGGTGGATGCCTCCTATCGCTGTTCATCCCAGTGATTTAGAAGATGCTTCGTTAAAAGAACAAGCAGAAGACGAGCCTTTCGACTTGGACACTGCTGATATCCTAACTAATTTGTACTCTTCTGCTGTCCAAAGTTCGCTAGAAAATGGAGCAGAAATTCAAGTGCCAAAAACAGGTTTGGAAGTAAAATGGCAAAGAAAAACGGCGAAATTGCCGCCATCCCGCTCCAACAAATCTGCCGCAGCAGCAGCCCTTGAAAACCCATCCAAACATGATATAGAACACAGCGTAGCTGCTCTCTTAGAAGAAGAGACCCCAGAGGTCTTTGAAGATAAAAATGAACATTTGCCTGTCTTGGATACAATGACGGTGGCAAAAAAGAAAAAGAAAAAAGGAGGGATCGGAGCCGCATTGGATGAAAGTAAAAGTGAAAAGAAGTCAGTAGGCCCCAAAAAACACGGGAAGAAACACAAAGATTTGGACGAAGGTGGTGGTGGTGGTAAATCAAAAGGGCACTTGAGGAAAAGGTCAAAACTGGTATCCACCATAATTACAGTAGACCACCAAGACGAAGCAGACGAAGACGATGCTGATGGTAAGACGTCAGATCGCTTGGGTAGAAAATCGATGAAACCAAAGCTCACCAATAAGTTGAACTGGAATAAAGTTAAAAATATTGGTAAGTCAAGTAGGGAAAATTTTATCTACTACTACTAAAATAGCCAGCTTCAACTTTTTTTATTTCCATTTTGTTATAATAATTGTGCAGTCTTCGGAGAGTCTCAGGATGTTATCATGAAAGCCAGAATGAGTAAAAGCGTTCGAAGGTCATTGATAGACCGACTTGACTTGGCAGAATTAGGGATAGAAGGGAAACGAAAAAGTGATTCACCTGAAGAAATGTTAGAGAATGAAGAGAGAAAAAGAGTACTTCCATCTGTTGCGGAGATTTTGTATGGTGTTCAAAAATATGCTGGGCTAGATTACCGGAATATTGTGAAAAACTGGGAAAACATTTGCGGAAAAGATAGTCCATTGTCATTGGTTGTTGTACTCAAAGAATTTCCATTTCCGGACGAGGAAACATTGGATGGTCATGGCTCAATACCCCATATACCCCCATTTCTTCAACATCCTATTCAGTTAATAGAGGTAAGGGATTCAGTACTTCAGAAATCAACTGATCGACCCACGACTCCATTGTGGAAGAGGTTCAGGTGGAAAAAGTGGGCCATGAAAAAGGGGCTGATTCCAAGTGAGAATAATATATAAAATAATCTTGTATTAAACTGATCTTGTAAAAATGTTATGCAAAGGAATAACCAAATTTTTTTCTCCAGTGGAGGTGGATCACTCAAACGACATCATTCGCACAGTAAAAGCAAAAACCCCATTTGTTTTTAAACAGGACTGGTATGATTTCTCGGCGGATATGGAGTATGAAGAGGAAGAAGGGGAAAGCGTAGGGGATGAAGAAGATGATGACGACTCTAATACAATGACTACATTTTTTTTCTCCCTGAAAGGAGCCAAGAAAAGCAAAGACTCGAATAAGAATAAGCATTCCCTTCCGATACCAGCAGTGATTCCGCCACCAGGGACACATCCAACAACAAAAAACAATTCGCCACCTCACTCGCACCATGGAAGGAATTCCAAGGCAAACTCTTTGACTCCCGGAGGAGCTGGAGGACCAACATTACAACCACCATCACTACCACAAGGCCGGTCAAGCAAAGCAGAGTCAACGCGCATGGCAATGGGGCCGAATGACACATTAGGTATTCCAATAAACGACACTTCTCGAAAGTCAAATATGACACATAGATCTGGAGCAGTGACCTCTGAAATTATATCACACAACAGCGGAAAGAAGCATTCCCCTAAGGCGGATACGGATAAAGGTTCCTCACATGGTGGCGAAACAAGATCTGAAGGACACGGCTCCAATATGACTGTAATACTTCACGAAGCTGAAATTGTGCAGGGCGAGTCGGACGAAGATTTTGATGAAGCATTCAAAAGAAAAATGTTGAAGGCTCAAGAATACATTGTGCCAACTTCTGCTTGTGTCTCACTGTGGTTCAACTGTGACGATATTGCTAGAAACCTTAAAAAATTTTGCAAGTTCTACACTTCCCAATCCATTTTTGGGTCTTGTTACATTTTACGACGGGAACCATGTGCTCCTATCCCGTTAAGCCCATTGTTCTCTGAGATACATTCGGATCTTCCAAAATATCCAAAGGCACTGACCGAGTATAAACATAAGAATGACTGTTTGAATATGGGTATTGAGTTTGATCGCTGCAAGAGTTATCATGTGACGGATTATCATATGGATGATAGGGAGGATATAGACTCGGGATTTTATATGTGTAAGCTATTTGCATTTTCTGCAAAGATTTAAATTACAGAATTACTCCTATTCATTTTCGTCTGTGATCTATTTATGCATTGAATAGTTAGTGATTGTTGGACGGAACAAGAACTGATTTTAACGGTGCACGTCCTCCAAGAAGAGTTTTTGAATCTGTATAATCATGCAACAACCACACTCCAAGAGGAAATGCCAGGACCACCGCGTAAATATGCTGATCTATTCTTGAAGTTACACATAAATTATGTGACATAATACTATTATTAAGTTTGCCGCTGGTGATTAATTAATAAAATATTTTGCTAGCCACCCCAACTACCAGAGGTATAATGTCTCATCCTAGAACACCAAAGTCAGAGGATTTGCCATTAACTTTAGTAATTGAATCGTGGGATTGGAGACAAGGGGCTAACCAATCTCAATCCCTATTAATTTGCACGTGGATAAAGGACCGCTGGATCTCTCATGTTAGTATTCCCGCTGGTCGAAACACTTTTAGGATTTGGTTGTTTTACCAAAATCGTAATAAAGACGGGACAGCTAGAGTTGCTAGTAAAAATTTGCAAGTTTCTTCAGATAGAGAGGAGGGATCAATACAGAACGAATTTTTGAAAAAAAAGAATACCGTGTCTTTCAGTGTAAAAATCGTGTCCCAAACACCAATTTACGTGGGGAGCAGAGCTGAAGTTTTAAGTTACATGACAAACCCTCCAATGCTACTTTTGAAGCAAAGTGGTAAGTTCAATAAATCGTTACTCCAATTAAAAATTAATAATTTTATACAAATGTTTTCATTGTGCTTTCTTGATCATTTAGAAAGGCTTGCTAATAATCTATGGGGCCTTTTCGCCTGTTTTGGAAAAAAGCTTCCTACATGTAAACAAAATCTCCGCCAACTTCGTCGTTCCTACTGTCCAACATATAGTCAGCCAAATACGATCAACAAGTTTGTTCGAGGAGTTCATGACACGTTCGAGGAGCTATTTGTGTCTCTGGTATCACTGTTCAACGATGGGAGACTGGATAGAATGCTGGTGTTGACGTTAAGGGTGCTGTTTTTAAATCCAATGGTATTAAAAACAAGATTCATGCCTCGCAGATTGGGAGGCACTTTGTTCCCCAACAAGTCCAACGCGGAAGTCAAGATTCAAAAATGTTTCAGGGTGTGTTCAAGGGACTAGGAAAGTGCGAACAAATAACGAACTTTAAATAAAAACTTAATTAAGCATCTCATGAAGTTGAATGATATAACGAGTTATTTTTGTCTGTACAGGAAAGCTAAACTTTTCTTGACTAACGCGGTTATGACGATTCAGAGATATTACCGTGGATGGCGGGTGCGACGCTTGTTTCAACTGCGAAATAGATCCCACCGTGACTTCAAAAAGATTGAATACAACGTGCGCCGAATTGCATACTTGCTTGCAAACGAAACTGACTCTGTGTTTTCCCGGAAGGAATACGTGGCAAATGGTGGGGATGAAATGTTTTCTCTTGCTGAAATGACAGTGGATCCTGAGAAAGTTCCTCCTACAATTCTCCCAAGTCCACCACATTGGGCATTGGATATGCTAGGATTTTTAATGGAACGATATCCATGGCTAATTACACTTCATCCTCATGCCAATTGTGTACCCCATCATGTGAAAATTCAGGAGGTTGAAGGGGAGCTGCCCCAAAAAGTGAAGGATTTCGTATGGTATCCATTTTTCCGTGAAGTTTTGAAAGTTCCACCAGAATCAAAGGTTACATTATTTAAAAATAAAATAAACTATCAATCATTATATATTTAGGATCATGATTATTATTTATTTTTTGCACATGTAGAACTGCTTTGTTGAAATTGATCTTCAAGTGTACCCTCCCCTCGGGATATACATGAAAGTTATTAATAACGATAATGGAAAATTTTTAAAGCTCGCCTCAAACCGGCTCTTTAGTGGCCGTCTTTTTGAAAACAAATACGGCTACACAGTACTTTGTTATCGTTGGTCTGCGCCCACATTAAAACAGGAATTGAATGATCGTCCTCCTTCCATCTTGTGGAAATTAAGATTGGTTACACCTCACGATCAGAATGGTCCTCGGTTTATGAATAAAAGCGAACTGTATCTACGTTATACGGACAGCGGAGAGGTTGTTAATGACGAAGGAAATGAAAATAGAAATTCATTTGAGGGAACTGGAAGTTCCGGTGGAGGTCCTGTTGGAGGTGGTGGTGGCGATGGGCAAGAAGATAAACGAGATTCATTTATTTCGGACGTAGAAGAGACAGAGACGGAGGAATTTCCAAGAAAGTTATCTTTAAGGAGACTATCTGGCTATTATACGCCAAATAAAGATTACTCCGTGTGTCAGTATGTTTTAGAAACTGATGAGAAGCGAGCCAGTATTTCGCTGAGATTTTTAGCAAGTAATGAGAGAGTACGATTGAGAGTCTTAGTTTGGGACTGTATCAAGAGATCCCTCGTCTTTGATGAGACCTGTGAAAGTGGTTTGATTGCACCCTATATCCAATTGCATTTGTTGAGGCCAAAATCAAAGACGTCCGACATTCCTGAATGTGTTAAACCGTTTCCGGAAACATTGGATGTTCGACTAACAAGCCCTCTTAGTGAAGATTTAGAAGATTCCAAATTTTTGGCTGGCATCATGAGCAGTACAAACTACACCAGCAAAGTATCTTCAAAAACAAGTTTCGGTGAAGAAGATGCGGGAGAGGCGGAAGAATGGGATGGCGAAGAAGATACCCAAAAGAATTCTCCCGTGAGTGATTCAGCGCATCCGCTACCCAAAGAGTCTGGAAAGCAAATGGAAGATGACGAGTCCTCTCCAGACAAGAAACTGACAAAGAGACGTTACATTATTAGCGTGTACGTGATTGAGGATAGCTGGCCACTTACTGATAGAGAATTATTATACGTTTTTTACAGAGAAAGAAAGTTTTTCAAAAGTATTAAGGCGCACCACTGTAATGAGTTAAAAAAGAAAAAGGATGAGCAAGCGAAATTAGCTAAGAATGCTAAGGCAGCAGCAGCAGCAGAAGGGACCGGACCTGGTATTGACCAGTCTCAACCTTCCAAAGATCAACCGCAGTTTGTAGCAAGTGGGGGTGCTGGAATAGATTTTAAAGTGACATCAGCTACGGAAACAACAACAGTTGATGTCCCTAACGTGGTTGGTGATCAAACGGCAGCAACAGAATTGAAACAAAAGGAATTTCAGTCGGTGAAAAGGAAACCAAAAAGAAAGGATGGAGAAACCGGGAAAAAGGAAGAACTGCCAGCTCCACCTCCCCCAACTCAGCAGGGAGAAAACTTCCCCGGGACAGCGATGCACAATACACCCCCACAGTCGATACTTTCCGAGAGTACAATTGGTGCAGACGATGTAGCGAAAATTGCTGCGGAGAAAAAGAAGGATGTAGGGAAAATCAGACGGAGAATGAATGGCAGCTTGTTTGTCAAGTATGGAGGTCGTCAGAGTCAATACGTGAAGCATTTGGATCAACCACATTGGGTAATGGAAATTGTTACTGATTCCGGAACGGTACGTACAATAAACGAATAATTATTATTTACGTATTAAAGGAATAAACGTAATTGAGACCTCTGTAATTATTATAAATTATTGAAACGGTTATGTTTGTAGAACTATAAAGTAAAAAGTAACTGGCAAGTTCTTCGTAAGCGGCTTCTGCTAGCAAAAGACTCTTGGGAAACGGGTGGAGTGGAATTACTGTACCAGGAATTGAGTACCAGACTAGATTTTCTGCTGGAAAATATGGTGGAAGAAAATTACAACAAAATCAAACTGCATAAGTTTTCAATTATTGATCCGATGACAAACCTATTTTCCAGTTTACGTAAGGGTTTGATTTATATTCTCTATTTTTGGCTCTAACAAGTCCTTTTTAACATGGTATAATCCAATCTTTTAATTCACAGGAATGGATGAATATGACCTTACTGGCTTTGCTCAGCACGAGTTTATCCGTCTTCTCCTCAAAGCTTGGTCTGTTGATCCCGAAGAAAGTAAAGTGTCGGGTGAAAAGTTTTTACAAAATCGTCTTAAAAAGAAGGCAATAAACGCAACTGTAAGCGACAAAGAGAAAGGGAAGGAGGACAAAGAAGAAGCGAAACCAACCCCAGACCAGTTGCTGGATTACATTCCAAAGAACTTGCGTAAAATGGCGGAAATATTCCAGCGTCGCATTCAAGAGCGTGAGTTGGAACGAGAGCGTGAGCGGCAATTACAACAGAGCAGAAAATCAGGAAACTCTGATGAGGAGGAGAATGAGGATAATGAAGAAGACGACGATACTGAAATGAACCAAGCAAAATCAGCAGCTGGAGATCAGCCTACAAATGCAAATGCCAATATCACTGCCGATGCAGATGCTATAGCTGTTCCCAAATCTAATGCAGGAAACCTTCAAGTGAAACGGAAAACCGCAGCAGCCGACGCAAAGTCGGAGAAAACAATGAACCGAAAAGCAAAGAAAACTCCAACTATACCCAAAGTAGCGGACAACGCAACTACAAAGCCGCATAATAAAAAGCCAAAAAGTGAAAAGGAACGGTCTAATTCGATAAAAGGAAAAGATGGAAAAAGTGCACCACTGGAAGTTGACTCGGCAGGAGCACCGAAAAGGACATCTAAAGCAGATAGTGGTAAAAAGAGTGTTGGTGGGCCTGAACCGAAAGTGGAGGAACCAAAAGACGATTATGAGACAGAGTTGGCCAGGATCAGGGGATGTGAGAAAGTTGCAGAGATATTGAAAAAGTACGAACAGTTCTTTATAGAATCAAAAACAGTGAGGCAAGTACTGTTGGGTGTGATAAGAGATAGGCTAGCGGAGGATGAAGCTGGACCAAAGAAACGTAATTGTATATAGTTATTTGCAATTGACACGATCATTAACGGGACAAAAAAATGCATTGATTTGGTTCACTTTCAGTTTTACTGACAAAGACGGGCATTAGCAAATATGCTGAAAAAGGTAGTGTTAAAAATGGAAACGAACATGAGGAGAAAGAAAGCGAGGGAATAAAAAAAGAAGGGATGGTGGCAAATAAACTACTTCAGTGGGCATACGACTACTCCTTCCTTCCTCCAACAGAGGAACAATACGAAGTAATTCAGGATCCATGCGAGCTGCCTTTGTTTTTTATGAGAACTATAATGGCGGAGCAGAAGGAAAAGGAGGAAGAGTTGGCAGCACAAGCAGCAGCAGAATTAGCTGCTTCGGAAGCGGAAATGGAAGAATAAATTGAAAGCAATTCATTGTACAACATTTTAAGCAAGCAATATAGATGAAAATATTATATAGTAGAGAGTAACAGTAAAAACTATTCACATACACAATAAAAGTGTTATGTACAAACAAGTTGCTTTTATGCAAGATGTAAATATTTATTCTTCTAAAAACCTATTTACATATTTGTTTGTTCGCCTATCGTATTTGCTCATCATCGGACATTTGTTAACTATCCTTTTTTCAGTCTGCTTTTCCTTTAACCATGCTATTGCAATCCTATAAATAGACCAGATAGCACGAAATTAATTTAAAAAAATAAATTTTAGAGGTTTAGAATGTTTTAATAATAATTAAGGTGAACATTGGCCACGCTGATGAACTCACCCAAACTGAATCTATGCACTGGAAAAATTCCTTCCAATAACTTGTATGGCAAGGGTATCTACGTTCGTTAGTCACTAACGCGACTACGAAAATTTGTGTAATAAATAAAATAATATCCTCATTGCGTAATTAGTTAACATTTTAATATTAAATAGGCAGTAACTACCTTCTACATTTAATTAAGCTTACTTTTAGTGCCACATGTGATAAGAATTTTGTTGACAATTGCTATCGCACTTGCTTTATTCTTTATTAGAAGCCTCATGTAATTTATCATATCCCGGTATGGATTCCACCTGACCTTCGTATACCCGTAGGAATTAGGATCTAGGATCCCGAGCATATCTGCCATGCATGTTTTTAAACATTCGATATACTCAGGTCTCTGAGAATAATTTTTTTTTTAATTTTAATTTTTTCCTCCAAATTTTTATTTCATGTTTGAATGAGTTAGCTAAAAAAATAATTATCAACTGTACGTACACTGTTCTGAGTAGGGTTTTTTACGTATTTGCAAAATTTAAACGTAGCAATTATTAGACCCTCGCCCACTTCTGGATTACTGCTGTCCTAAAAAAATACCCCAGATTGGAGTCATAATAAAATTTACAGTACAGTGAGTTAGCACAGCAGATTTTTCATATAAAGAAAAAAAATATCTAAATATATTTAGGTAAGTACAAATTTTCTTACAGAGTTGTAATTTCTGTGACAAGTCAAATTGGGATAAATCACGTCATCTGGTTGTAATTCTATGTCTAAATCATCTTTTTCTTTAATTCTACCTTGTAGCGCAATTTTGGTTTCCGGGTCAATGTCAATTTTCTTTTGTAAATACGAGATAACGAAATAATAATTATTTAATAATTTAATTCATGCATGCGATAAATATAAAACTCATTTCATGTTAAACTTACAATTATTCTGGAAACACATTCAAAGAATGGTTTACCTTCAGTGGCTAATTTGGTTTTCAAGGGAACCACTGAAAAATAAAGGTGTTCGAGTGAGATACAAAGATATAGGACAGAAAACTGACAATAGTTTTTTAAACTGTTTAAATGATAAAACGATTTACCACACACATGTTTTTCCACATTTCGTATGGATTTTGCTAGCTAATTTTAGCCCGTTCTTGTAATTGGACTCGCCAAATATGTACCCCAAAGTAAATGCCATTTGGTTTACTTCATTTAGATTTTCATCTCGTGTTAAAATCCCGAGAAATTCGTATTTACACTTTTCAAAGTCGTTTGTGCTATCTTCGGTCTAAAATCAAATATTTTAAAACTCAATAATGATTTTATTCATATGAAATGAATGATTATTGTTATGTGGCATTTAGAAGAACTGCAATACCCAAGATGGTTGCAC
>JAITYZ010003867.1:0-12480 GCA_027744595.1 Paronellides praefectus
GGAACAACGGGCACCGAGGTACAAGGTCGAGCAATCGCGCGAAAGGACGCGAACCGACAGACCTTTCCGCAGAGAACACGAGGTCACCCGAGAGACCAAGGTGACCGAGCGTGATCGACGACCCCGTGGGGACGTCGAGTGTTACAATTGCGGAAAGAAGGGGCACATCCGTCCGGATTGCCCGGAAAAGAAAGACGGACATCAGCTGCGAGCAGCGGATGTCAAGGACGATGACGGACAAATCATCGACTACGACGATTTAGAGGATGACTTCTCGGGTTCAGAGTCTGAGGACGAGTCGGGAAACGATCCAGCGTCCGAGTAGGCGACCACCGACCCGGACGCGATGAAAAGCAGGTCTTTTTATACTCGCATCGACTCGACACCCAACGAAGCCGACCACGAACTCCATGTCCGGGAAGTGTTTAAGAGACTCCGGGAATATGGTCTTTACGCGAAGGCCGACAAATGCGAGTTCGATACCCGACAAGTGGAGTTCCTGGGCTTTGTAGTCTCACCGGAGGGGATCTCCATGGACAAGTCCAAAGTACAGGCGGTACAGGAATGGCCCCAGCCACAGAACATCAAAGACGTTCAATCGTTCTTAGGCTTCGCCAACTTCTACCGGCGCTTCATCAAGGGATTTGGGACGGTTGCTCGGCCCCTACACTCCCTCACCCGGAAAGGAGCCGTGTGGGACTGGAACGAGGAGTGTGAAGCTAGTTTCAAGGAGCTCAAGCGGCTGGTGACGACGGGACCCGTACTGCGACATTGGAACCCGAGTGACGAGACTGTGGTCGAGACGGACGCATCCGACTTCGCCATCGGTGCGGTATTGTCCCAGCGCGACAAGGATGGCCTGCGGCCGGTGGCTTTTATCTCCAGGAAGATGACAGAGCCCGAGCTGAACTACCCAGTCCACGACAAGGAGTTCCTAGCCATAGCCTACGCCCTCCAGGAATGGAGACACTACCTGGAGGGAGTAAGAGTGAAGTTCGAGGTCCTATCCGACCACCGAAGCCTGGAGTACTTCCTAACAACTAAGTTGTTGAACCGGCGACAGGCCAGATGGGGAGTGATGCTTGCAGACTACGACTTCTCATTACGTACCGCCCCGGGGCCCAGGGTGGCAAGCCCGACGCGTTAAGTCGGCGCTCGGACCACTCTAACCAGGCCACGGTCGGTACGTCGGTAGACCCGGACCTGAACTCGCACAACGTACGCCCACTCTTGTCTCGAACTCAACTGTTGGCGACGGTACTGGACAACACGGGTACCGCGACCACGTTCGACGAAGATATCGAGAAGGCGTGCGGTCAGGACCCGGAGTACAAGGAACTGGTAAAGCTCGCAGGAGTCAAGGACAAGTTTTCAGTAGGCGAGGACGGCCTACTAAGGTACGAGCATACCAGGTACATCCCCGAGTCACTACGAACCTGGGTTATGCGGGACTGCCATGATGCTGCGTCGGCTGGACACCCGGGCAGGATACGGACACTGCACAACGTTCGGCGCCTGTACTGGTGGCCGGGGGTTAGGACGTCGGTTGTCGACTACGTGACTCGGTGTCAGGTGTGCCAACGGGACAAAACGAGCCGTCAAAAGCCAGCCGGACTATTGATGCCGCTACCGACTGCTGAGAAGCCATGGTCGGACATCTCAGTGGACATGGTTGGCCCATTGGTCGAGTCAGAAGGCTACAACGCGGTACTGGTGGTGGTAGATCGGCTGACAAAGATGGCGCGCTTCATACCAACCACGACCTCGATGGACGCACCCCGTTTCGCTGAGTTGTTCTTTGAACACGTATACTCGAGATTCGGACTCCCAAGTCGGATTGTCTCGGACAGAGGGTCAGTGTTCGTTTCGCAATTCTGGAAATCTATCGCGAAGTTGGTCGACGTGGACCATAGGTATTCGACAGCGTTCCATCCCCAGACAGACGGACAGACGGAGATCGTCAATCAATGGATGGAGCAGTACCTTCGGATGTACGTGTCGTTCGACCAACTTAGCTGGCCGAGGCTGCTGTGTCAAGCGGAACTGTGCTACAACAGTTCCCGACATTCAACGACGGGGGTCTCACCCTTGATGGCATACAGTGGTGTTGAGCCTCGAGTATCGACTCTAGAGCCGTGCGATGACGCACTAGTCCCGGTGGGGGCAAGCGACATGGCGTTCAGGCGAATAGGCAAACTACAGCGGCTCCACGACTTCCTCAGACAACAGATTGATCACGCACAAGCCAGCTACAAGAAGTACTACGATAGGAAACGCAGAAAGCCGGATATCAATGTCGGAGACCTCGTCTTTGTCCGCAGTAAGCACATACGATCTCTGCGACCGACCAAGAAGCTCGAGCATCGGAACTACGGACCGTTCAAAGTGATTGACAAGATCAACGAAAACGCCTACCGTCTCGAGCTACCAAGCACCCTGCGGATCCACAACGTACTGCCGGTGTCGGTTCTCTCCAAGTGCTCTGGAGGTACAACGTCGCAGAGCGAGTTACCAAGTCGGGAACAAGACTCCCCAGCACAGGCCACGGGTAACACACCCGAGGACGAGACATACCGCCCAGTCAGCATCCACGGTTTCGCCAAAGCAATGGTTGGTAAACGCCGAGAAGACTGTGTATTGGTCAAGTGGGAGGGCTTCGAACTAGACGCAGCTACCTGGGAACCAACGCGAGTCCTATCTCGCGACCCGAACTGGGAAGCGATGGTCGAAGAATACCGACGACGCCCGACTATAGAGTCGAACGCAGACTTGGGTCGTGGAAGACGGGTCAAGAAGGCCAGGGATCTCGACGCTTGATTGCTCAGGCTAGGAGTCGCTACATCGGGTACTTTACAAAAGGATACGATAGTATATGATAAGTATAATGGGTCTCGCTAAGATGGACGAACGGAAAAAGGAATCTAAAACCCGACCCAGAAGAACAAACCCCGACTCTCAACCCGCAGCTCGATCAATCCTCCTCGGTAGCAGACGCTTTTCCCCCGCCCCTGATTGTGGCGGCATCTTCGATGATATCGCGGATCCGGGCAAGGGCTGCCGAGCCGGCGTCTGTCCCGAGCCCTGCGGCCGACGATCGATGATCCTTCTTAACAGCCGTAAGAAGGTTTTGGACGATATCGATATCCGAGAGCAGGCGTTTCTGCACACCGGATGCGACTCGCATCGGCGTAACAGGCCCGGTCGCTGTGTTCATGGAGAACTCGCAAGACGATGAGGTAACATCACACGAGTGACACCTACCATCAGCCTCTGACACCGACATGGGGAGTCGGTCTCCGACTCGTCAGTCGGGGATTACTCACATGGACTCCAAGTTTACACCGACCATACCGGGCTTCGTTCGTATAGTACCATCGGGCGCCGCGCTTCCTCGAACGACGCAGAGCATCTCTTTGCCCGTTCCCGCACCTTTCGGAGTGTTGTCCAAAGTAACACAGTGCGCACATCGGAATTCTAGCGTCAGCCATCGAACACGTCCGTCGACCCGAAGCTTCGACACCCGAGACTACCACCCGACAGTAGACCACCATAGTTCGCCCCCCGACTCTGGACCCGGGACTAGGACTCACCTGTAGCAATGCGGTAATGATGATCGGGATTCAAAATAAGTTCGCCCTTGAGGAGGTCGCACTTCTTTGACGTTTTCTCGACCTTGTTTGTCGAATATCTCGTGAGGTAATCGACCGCGGCCTGGGATGAGACAGTGTAGGACATACGAACCCGGGAAGCGACTCACCAGGTAGATCTCGTCACTGGAGTCGGTCGGTAGTGGCGCACCCGGAACAACCCTATATTTGACGACTCTCTTATTCTTCAGGACACAGTGTGCGGCGACGAGGTTCCCGTCGGCGTCCTCGCAAGTCTGGTTCCCGAGTGCTGGCATATTGGTTCGACTATAGATGTTGGATGAAGGTAGAATGGATGACGAGAGACGAAGGAAGGTCCGGAGTTGAGGTGTGTGCCACGGAGGGCGGTGAGACACGGAGTTCCGCGGATGTCCGGCGGCGATCGCCGAACGCCGGGTCAACGGTCGTCGAGGTCGACTCCCGAGTAGGAGGGGGCGACTGTCATGACCCGATACGCGTACGCGGATACGGACTCTGGACTCGGTGACCGACTGGTCTGCAGATTTGATATCGCTTAGCCTAGAGTCGCTTGCCGACCCTTAAGGTCGACCTAGGTATAAAGGTAGTCTTCGAGCGACTTGGTGTCCGCTCGAAGAATGAATATTGTTGTCATCTCATAGACTGCATTTACATCCTCGACTTTACTGTTCGACTCCAAGCAAGGCTACTAGATACTCTTCAGGTACTTGTACGTCTCTGACAGTATATTCATTCTTCCACTACTTGCTTCGAGTCACGCCAACGCAGTAGTTAACACCCAACAAAATTTTCTGTCGATACGATGTCCTCCAACCGCGCCTCGACCAAACGCCCTACCGGCAAAGAGCCCGCTCGACCTACGACTACCGACTCGACAACCGAGGGTTCGGGTCCACCCCCGCCCTCGGCTCCCGGTAGCCATCAATCGAGCCGAAGCACGCAGAGCGTCCGCGACCGGATGGAGACTCGCATCGCCCAGCTGGCGGCCCAACAAGCAAACACCGCTACTGAGCTCGGCCGTATCAGCTTCTCGCAGGAGCAACTCGCCGAAGCCCAGAGGACATACGCGGCCGCGCAGGTCGAGTTCAGAAACGGGCAAGGATCTTTGGACGATCGCCTGGGGAGAATTGAGACGGCGCTAGACCGACTTTCTCAGCGGCTCGGGGACGATCCCGATCGTCGATCTTACAGGGACACCCCGCCGCATCTGGGCCCGGTACCCGACATGGAATCCCGACGCCGTACTACCGCCTCGCCGCTCCAACACCAAGGTCCTAGGTTTGCCCCTGATTCAGGAGACGAGTCCGACTCTGGGGACTCAGACCCTGAGGGACACGAGGTCCCTACCCGCGGCAGCCGCTCAGAGGCCGATCACGCTGGCAGGGATCTCCGAAGCGCCACTGTGGAGACCGACATTCCAACCCTGAATGTGGGTGACAGACTCCGCGCCCGAGAGCCAGACCCGTTCACCGGCTCCGACCCTCGGGACTTGAGTCGCTTCCTCACCCAGTGCAGGCTGTACATGGCATTTCGCCCACAGTACTTCACCGACGAACAAACGAGGGTGCTCTGGGCAGCCTCATTCCTGAAGGGCGACGCCTTTGATTGGTTCGTCCCCTTCTTTGATCGACCCACCAAGAAGTATCCCCGATGGATGAGTCGGTTCGAAGGGTTCTGCGACCAGCTACGCGAGTCTTTTGGTGACCCCAACGAGTCCGAGACCGCGCAGCGAGAACTGAGGAAACTACGCCAAGGTACCATGACGGTCGCCGAGTATTATTCTCGGTTCCTGAAGTACTCAGCCCGTACCCAGTTTGGGCCCCAGGCGCTCTACTCAGCGTTCAAGGCCGGTCTGAATGGTAGAGTAGCGCAAGGTTTGGCTTATCGAGACGAGATGCCGCCGACGCTCCCGGCGTTGGTTAAAGTGGCCACGCGGATCGATAACAACCTTCGCACTCACCAGGATGAGTACCGAGAACGCCGAGAGGAACAACGGGCACCGAGGTACAAGGTCGAGCAATCGCGCGAAAGGACGCGAACCGACAGACCTTTCCGCAGAGAACACGAGGTCACCCGAGAGACCAAGGTGACCGAGCGTGATCGACGACCCCGTGGGGACGTCGAGTGTTACAATTGCGGAAAGAAGGGGCACATCCGTCCGGATTGCCCGGAAAAGAAAGACGGACATCAGCTGCGAGCAGCGGATGTCAAGGACGATGACGGACAAATCATCGACTACGACGATTTAGAGGATGACTTCTCGGGTTCAGAGTCTGAGGACGAGTCGGGAAACGATCCAGCGTCCGAGTAGGCGACCACCGACCCGGACGCGATGAAAAGCAGGTCTTTTTATACTCGCATCGACTCGACACCCGCAACGCATCCTCCTTGTTCCGAATACCCACCTGCGTTACAGCCGCACCCACACTCCCTTGCTCGGCACTGCTGGACAGTGCCTCAACTACGGACTTTATAGATGAACAATTTTTGAAAACCATCGGTGTCGAGCCTCGACTGAAGACTCGGCCCGAGACCTTATACCTCGCGGACAACCGTCCGGCACCCGAGAGGATCACCAGAGAGGTCGAGCTTACACTGCTATTAGGCGAGGGCATACAACCCTACACGGCAGTGTTCAGCGTCACCCCTGTTTCGGTAGCCAACATCGTGCTAGGAGTCCCATTCCACGAATTGGGCAGCTGTAGGATCAACTGGAGAAACCGACGGCTGGAACCGCTGCCCGAGGACAGGGATTCCGGGCCCGACAACGAAGTCGAGATACGGGAACGACCTTCCAAGATCCTACGTACCACTCTCCGCTCGATATGCACCGACCGGGATTTTTGACGATCAGGAGGCGTAATCTGGATGAGGACGTCGGAGACCAAGTGCGAGGTCGATGTTCGAGAACTGGTCCCGAGAAAATACCACGACTTCCTGGATGTGTTCGACAAGAAGGAGGCCGATAAGCTACCCCCTCATCGACCATTCGACCACCACATTCCCCTCGTCGAAGGAGCAAACCCATCTTTCGGTCCCATTTACCCTCTCTCGCCCTTGGAACAACTGGAACTGAAGAAGTACCTCGAGGAGAATCTGAAGAAGGGCTTCATCCGACCATCAGAGTCGTCGGTCGCCTCCCCAATCCTGTTTGTCAAGAAAAAGGACGGTTCGTTGAGGCTATGCGTCGACTACCGACGTCTAAACTCGATGACCGTCAAGAACCGCTATCCGCTACCTCTGATCAACGACCTCCTGGATCAACTCCGGAGGGCTACCATCTACACGAAGATGGATCTGAGGGGCGCGTACAACCTACTCAGGATCAAGGAGGGCGAAGAGTGGAAGACGGCTTTCAGGACTAGGTATGGCTTGTTCGAGTATGCGGTTATGCCTTTCGGCCTCACCAACGCTCCAGCATCTTTCCAACATCTCATGAACCACGTGTTCAGGGATATGCTGGACGTGTCGGTTATCGTATACCTGGACGATATCCTTGTGTTCTCGAAGAACGAAGCCGACCACGAACTCCATGTCCGGGAAGTGTTTAAGAGACTCCGGGAATATGGTCTTTACGCGAAGGCCGACAAATGCGAGTTCGATACCCGACAAGTGGAGTTCCTGGGCTTTGTAGTCTCACCGGAGGGGATCTCCATGGACAAGTCCAAAGTACAGGCGGTACAGGAATGGCCCCAGCCACAGAACATCAAAGACGTTCAATCGTTCTTAGGCTTCGCCAACTTCTACCGGCGCTTCATCAAGGGATTTGGGACGGTTGCTCGGCCCCTACACTCCCTCACCCGGAAAGGAGCCGTGTGGGACTGGAACGAGGAGTGTGAAGCTAGTTTCAAGGAGCTCAAGCGGCTGGTGACGACGGGACCCGTACTGCGACATTGGAACCCGAGTGACGAGACTGTGGTCGAGACGGACGCATCCGACTTCGCCATCGGTGCGGTATTGTCCCAGCGCGACAAGGATGGCCTGCGGCCGGTGGCTTTTATCTCCAGGAAGATGACAGAGCCCGAGCTGAACTACCCAGTCCACGACAAGGAGTTCCTAGCCATAGCCTACGCCCTCCAGGAATGGAGACACTACCTGGAGGGAGTAAGAGTGAAGTTCGAGGTCCTATCCGACCACCGAAGCCTGGAGTACTTCCTAACAACTAAGTTGTTGAACCGGCGACAGGCCAGATGGGGAGTGATGCTTGCAGACTACGACTTCTCATTACGTACCGCCCCGGGGCCCAGGGTGGCAAGCCCGACGCGTTAAGTCGGCGCTCGGACCACTCTAACCAGGCCACGGTCGGTACGTCGGTAGACCCGGACCTGAACTCGCACAACGTACGCCCACTCTTGTCTCGAACTCAACTGTTGGCGACGGTACTGGACAACACGGGTACCGCGACCACGTTCGACGAAGATATCGAGAAGGCGTGCGGTCAGGACCCGGAGTACAAGGAACTGGTAAAGCTCGCAGGAGTCAAGGACAAGTTTTCAGTAGGCGAGGACGGCCTACTAAGGTACGAGCATACCAGGTACATCCCCGAGTCACTACGAACCTGGGTTATGCGGGACTGCCATGATGCTGCGTCGGCTGGACACCCGGGCAGGATACGGACACTGCACAACGTTCGGCGCCTGTACTGGTGGCCGGGGGTTAGGACGTCGGTTGTCGACTACGTGACTCGGTGTCAGGTGTGCCAACGGGACAAAACGAGCCGTCAAAAGCCAGCCGGACTATTGATGCCGCTACCGACTGCTGAGAAGCCATGGTCGGACATCTCAGTGGACATGGTTGGCCCATTGGTCGAGTCAGAAGGCTACAACGCGGTACTGGTGGTGGTAGATCGGCTGACAAAGATGGCGCGCTTCATACCAACCACGACCTCGATGGACGCACCCCGTTTCGCTGAGTTGTTCTTTGAACACGTATACTCGAGATTCGGACTCCCAAGTCGGATTGTCTCGGACAGAGGGTCAGTGTTCGTTTCGCAATTCTGGAAATCTATCGCGAAGTTGGTCGACGTGGACCATAGGTATTCGACAGCGTTCCATCCCCAGACAGACGGACAGACGGAGATCGTCAATCAATGGATGGAGCAGTACCTTCGGATGTACGTGTCGTTCGACCAACTTAGCTGGCCGAGGCTGCTGTGTCAAGCGGAACTGTGCTACAACAGTTCCCGACATTCAACGACGGGGGTCTCACCCTTGATGGCATACAGTGGTGTTGAGCCTCGAGTATCGACTCTAGAGCCGTGCGATGACGCACTAGTCCCGGTGGGGGCAAGCGACATGGCGTTCAGGCGAATAGGCAAACTACAGCGGCTCCACGACTTCCTCAGACAACAGATTGATCACGCACAAGCCAGCTACAAGAAGTACTACGATAGGAAACGCAGAAAGCCGGATATCAATGTCGGAGACCTCGTCTTTGTCCGCAGTAAGCACATACGATCTCTGCGACCGACCAAGAAGCTCGAGCATCGGAACTACGGACCGTTCAAAGTGATTGACAAGATCAACGAAAACGCCTACCGTCTCGAGCTACCAAGCACCCTGCGGATCCACAACGTACTGCCGGTGTCGGTTCTCTCCAAGTGCTCTGGAGGTACAACGTCGCAGAGCGAGTTACCAAGTCGGGAACAAGACTCCCCAGCACAGGCCACGGGTAACACACCCGAGGACGAGACATACCGCCCAGTCAGCATCCACGGTTTCGCCAAAGCAATGGTTGGTAAACGCCGAGAAGACTGTGTATTGGTCAAGTGGGAGGGCTTCGAACTAGACGCAGCTACCTGGGAACCAACGCGAGTCCTATCTCGCGACCCGAACTGGGAAGCGATGGTCGAAGAATACCGACGACGCCCGACTATAGAGTCGAACGCAGACTTGGGTCGTGGAAGACGGGTCAAGAAGGCCAGGGATCTCGACGCTTGATTGCTCAGGCTAGGAGTCGCTACATCGGGTACTTTACAAAAGGATACGATAGTATATGATAAGTATAATGGGTCTCGCTAAGATGGACGAACGGAAAAAGGAATCTAAAACCCGACCCAGAAGAACAAACCCCGACTCTCAACCCGCAGCTCGATCAATCCTCCTCGGTAGCAGACGCTTTTCCCCCGCCCCTGATTGTGGCGGCATCTTCGATGATATCGCGGATCCGGGCAAGGGCTGCCGAGCCGGCGTCTGTCCCGAGCCCTGCGGCCGACGATCGATGATCCTTCTTAACAGCCGTAAGAAGGTTTTGGACGATATCGATATCCGAGAGCAGGCGTTTCTGCACACCGGATGCGACTCGCATCGGCGTAACAGGCCCGGTCGCTGTGTTCATGGAGAACTCGCAAGACGATGAGGTAACATCACACGAGTGACACCTACCATCAGCCTCTGACACCGACATGGGGAGTCGGTCTCCGACTCGTCAGTCGGGGATTACTCACATGGACTCCAAGTTTACACCGACCATACCGGGCTTCGTTCGTATAGTACCATCGGGCGCCGCGCTTCCTCGAACGACGCAGAGCATCTCTTTGCCCGTTCCCGCACCTTTCGGAGTGTTGTCCAAAGTAACACAGTGCGCACATCGGAATTCTAGCGTCAGCCATCGAACACGTCCGTCGACCCGAAGCTTCGACACCCGAGACTACCACCCGACAGTAGACCACCATAGTTCGCCCCCCGACTCTGGACCCGGGACTAGGACTCACCTGTAGCAATGCGGTAATGATGATCGGGATTCAAAATAAGTTCGCCCTTGAGGAGGTCGCACTTCTTTGACGTTTTCTCGACCTTGTTTGTCGAATATCTCGTGAGGTAATCGACCGCGGCCTGGGATGAGACAGTGTAGGACATACGAACCCGGGAAGCGACTCACCAGGTAGATCTCGTCACTGGAGTCGGTCGGTAGTGGCGCACCCGGAACAACCCTATATTTGACGACTCTCTTATTCTTCAGGACACAGTGTGCGGCGACGAGGTTCCCGTCGGCGTCCTCGCAAGTCTGGTTCCCGAGTGCTGGCATATTGGTTCGACTATAGATGTTGGATGAAGGTAGAATGGATGACGAGAGACGAAGGAAGGTCCGGAGTTGAGGTGTGTGCCACGGAGGGCGGTGAGACACGGAGTTCCGCGGATGTCCGGCGGCGATCGCCGAACGCCGGGTCAACGGTCGTCGAGGTCGACTCCCGAGTAGGAGGGGGCGACTGTCATGACCCGATACGCGTACGCGGATACGGACTCTGGACTCGGTGACCGACTGGTCTGCAGATTTGATATCGCTTAGCCTAGAGTCGCTTGCCGACCCTTAAGGTCGACCTAGGTATAAAGGTAGTCTTCGAGCGACTTGGTGTCCGCTCGAAGAATGAATATTGTTGTCATCTCATAGACTGCATTTACATCCTCGACTTTACTGTTCGACTCCAAGCAAGGCTACTAGATACTCTTCAGGTACTTGTACGTCTCTGACAGTATATTCATTCTTCCACTACTTGCTTCGAGTCACGCCAACGCAGTAGTTAACACCCAACAAAATTTTCTGTCGATACGATGTCCTCCAACCGCGCCTCGACCAAACGCCCTACCGGCAAAGAGCCCGCTCGACCTACGACTACCGACTCGACAACCGAGGGTTCGGGTCCACCCCCGCCCTCGGCTCCCGGTAGCCATCAATCGAGCCGAAGCACGCAGAGCGTCCGCGACCGGATGGAGACTCGCATCGCCCAGCTGGCGGCCCAACAAGCAAACACCGCTACTGAGCTCGGCCGTATCAGCTTCTCGCAGGAGCAACTCGCCGAAGCCCAGAGGACATACGCGGCCGCGCAGGTCGAGTTCAGAAACGGGCAAGGATCTTTGGACGATCGCCTGGGGAGAATTGAGACGGCGCTAGACCGACTTTCTCAGCGGCTCGGGGACGATCCCGATCGTCGATCTTACAGGGACACCCCGCCGCATCTGGGCCCGGTACCCGACATGGAATCCCGACGCCGTACTACCGCCTCGCCGCTCCAACACCAAGGTCCTAGGTTTGCCCCTGATTCAGGAGACGAGTCCGACTCTGGGGACTCAGACCCTGAGGGACACGAGGTCCCTACCCGCGGCAGCCGCTCAGAGGCCGATCACGCTGGCAGGGATCTCCGAAGCGCCACTGTGGAGACCGACATTCCAACCCTGAATGTGGGTGACAGACTCCGCGCCCGAGAGCCAGACCCGTTCACCGGCTCCGACCCTCGGGACTTGAGTCGCTTCCTCACCCAGTGCAGGCTGTACATGGCATTTCGCCCACAGTACTTCACCGACGAACAAACGAGGGTGCTCTGGGCAGCCTCATTCCTGAAGGGCGACGCCTTTGATTGGTTCGTCCCCTTCTTTGATCGACCCACCAAGAAGTATCCCCGATGGATGAGTCGGTTCGAAGGGTTCTGCGACCAGCTACGCGAGTCTTTTGGTGACCCCAACGAGTCCGAGACCGCGCAGCGAGAACTGAGGAAACTACGCCAAGGTACCATGACGGTCGCCGAGTATTATTCTCGGTTCCTGAAGTACTCAGCCCGTACCCAGTTTGGGCCCCAGGCGCTCTACTCAGCGTTCAAGGCCGGTCTGAATGGTAGAGTAGCGCAAGGTTTGGCTTATCGAGACGAGATGCCGCCGACGCTCCCGGCGTTGGTTAAAGTGGCCACGCGGATCGATAACAACCTTCGCACTCACCAGGATGAGTACCGAGAACGCCGAGAGGAACAACGGGCACCGAGGTACAAGGTCGAGCAATCGCGCGAAAGGACGCGAACCGACAGACCTTTCCGCAGAGAACACGAGGTCACCCGAGAGACCAAGGTGACCGAGCGTGATCGACG
>JAITYZ010003868.1:0-10254 GCA_027744595.1 Paronellides praefectus
GGGTAAAGATATCAACGCGGTAGTCTCCAGGAACATTATTAATCTGATGGATTTACATCAATCCTTGAAGAGACTTGAATCTTACTGCATTATGAATTAGATAATTTGACAATTTTCTCTCTGCATCTGAATAGTTTTGTCATCTAATAGGTAGTATTGTAAAATTCGTTGATATTATTGTTTTTCTCGTGCACGTATTTTACGTTTCTTTCTAGTTTATACTCTAATTTTGGCAAGAATACAATTATTTTGGAAACTTTTTTTTCGCCGGTTATATCAGGAAGAGAAAAATGGTTGTAAGAAGCTACAACGATGAGTTACAGTACCTGGAGAAGGTGTCGGAAAACTGTTGGAAAATTAAGAAGGGTTTCCAGCCGAACATGAATGTGTGTTAATATTCTTGATACTGAAAAATATGAACAAATACCTAGGTTCCTTCTCTCCGTTGTTCTATCGTGCAATATATTGAGGTGAATTTTTCTTGTTCTTTTTGTGTGTAGGTGGAAGGAGTGTTTTATGTAAATAAACAGCTGGAGAAGCTCATGTTTGATGAACTTAGAAATGCATGTCGCCCTGGAGCTGTCGGAGGATTTCTCCCTGGAATGAAACAAATTGCAAACGTTGCAGCATTACCTGGAATCGTTGGAAAATCCGTGGGTCTCCCGGATGTTCACTCGGGATATGGGTTTGCTATCGGGAATATGGCAGCTTTTGATTACGACGACCCATTAGCAGTTGTTTCTCCTGGAGGGGTAGGATTCGATATTAACTGTGGTGTTCGTTTGTTAAGAACTAATTTATTTGCCAAAGATGTTATCCCTGTAAAGGTACATTTAGTCACAATTCCCAATAGGGAAAGTACAGTAAAAGTACTACACACATATAAAAAAAGTAGTTGCTCATTTGGTTCTTGTTTTTAACAAATATGTAGGAACAATTGGCTCAGTCATTGTTTGATCACATCCCCGTCGGAGTAGGTTCAAAAGGGATCATTCCAATGACAGCGAAAGACATGGAGGAAGCGTTGGAAATGGGAATGGACTGGTCCTTACGGGAAGGATACATTTGGGCTGAAGATAAAGAACACTGTGAAGAATACGGAAGAATGCTCCAAGCAGATCCCTCCAAAGTTTCTGCACGTGCCAAAAAGCGTGGACTCCCTCAGGTGGGTTAAAAGGATCAGTCGCCGTACTCTATTAAAAGATTTTGTTATTCTCGTTAATTAAAGCTTTCATCAACTATTGTTAATGTACGAATGATCTATTCAATTTGTATTCATAGTTTATTGATGATCGACTAAAAAAAATCAATGATACGAAAATTATAATTTATTTAAATTCCTGTGTAGGGACGGGCGCTTTCTAGAGCAAAATCCAGAAGAAACCTGGATTTTAAGCAAGTACTGAATAAGTTGCAGGAGCAAGGCATCAGCATTCGAGTTGCCTCCCCAAAGTTGGTTATGGAAGAGGCGCCAGAAAGTTACAAGAATGTAACAGACGTTGTTGACACGTGTCACGCTGCGGGCATATCCAAGAAGTGCATTCAACTGAAACCAATCGCTGTGATTAAAGGATGAGGAAAATTAATTGTCCACTTTCAATTTTGATAATGATAAACTCTATTGTACAGTTCGGTTCATCTGGTTTCCGAAAGTCCGAATCCCTTCCGTATTTCTTGTCCGCACAGAAAACCAACCTGTACAAAAGATCTGGTTTTTAGTCTGTATCTGATTTGTTTACAGCACTTGTATCTTTGCTAATAGTTCCCTTTGCCAACGTATTTATTTAATTGAATTTTTTGTTATTTGGTCTCGCAAATCATGTTTTGTAATTTATTATTTATTAATAAATTCATGTCGTTACAATCTTTTCCACATTGCGTGGTTTCGACTTTACTACGTGTATTTTACTACACTACTCATGCATGTACCATGTTTGTTTGGATTTTCTCACGGGTCAAGTGTGTTTGTATTTGAGGGACGGAATTATTCCTTCTTATTCTTATCAAGAGGAATGTACAATGACACAGGACAAGGATAACATCAAAACGCCCTTCCACAGTGCAAGTTCCACTTCAATTTCCGTTTACCTCCCATGAAGTTCATTGCGATAATAATATCGATGATGCGCCCGATTTCATTGTTTTCATTATTTATGGTTCTACTTACAATTAGTTAGAGTTGTATTTGAGTTCAAGGGAAAATTCACTCGTTATGTAAAGCATAGAACAAACAATACGCCCTTTCACACGAGCCTTTATTATTCAACCAAGTCATGGAAATCTCTGTGATGTCCACATTCAATCAGGAATTAGCATTTTCGTAACCTGTTGAAGCAAGTATGTGTGAAATGTGGAACGCTTTGGACGGTTTAATTTATCTGCTTTGGTGGGTCAGCGCCGCTGACTCAGACGTATAATATTAATGCATGATCAAAGATTGAAGTTATCATCACTCCATACACATTTTCAATTCAAGACTCTATTTTTATTAATGGGGTGGGTGAAGAGGAAGCCTAGCCGGTGACATGGAATTGCCACGCTCAAGACAGCATTCTGAAAATCCTTACCACGGTTTCACAAATCAATACAGAACGTATGGTGACCATGCGTTTTACGCGTCAGAGCATATTCATATGGAGTGCATATAGTGTTCGACCTTGGGTCAGCAGATACTTAATAATTTCTTTGTGTAATTAACATATAAACTGCATAGCACAGCATACGTACTTAACAAGCTGCATATAAACGTAAATTACAGAGCAATATAATTATATATGTCATTCATAGTCGTCTCAAATATAAGCTGAATCCGTAGTTTATAAAACTGAATGAAAATGTATTATTTTGCCGTATGTATGTGCAATCAAACAAACCTACAAATGTTTCTATAGTCAAGCCTGTGGTATCCATGGAAAACTATGCTTGTGGCACTCATAGTCAGTTTAGAAGACACCTAGAGAACGGAAACGTAGCAGCAGCGTTCTGCAGTGACCTCTGTACTCATTTAGCCCCAGAGATAACTGATCCTGGTCAAACTTGGAATAATAATGTGAAATACCAGTTTAAAATTGTTGCAGAGCTACTTTTAATGCTAAAGTTTATGGTTAAAACAATTTTGTTACATAAAAAATGGACGCTCCATTGCGAAAGCGTAACATCAATAATGTAGCCTGGGCAATTGCTTTGTGTGCTGTCCTAATAACTTTTCCGATGAACGTGAAAGCTTGGTCATCGAGGTCATCGTCACCGCCGGAACATGACCAGGTTCCCAGAAATAATGGTAAATAAACTATATTATATAATAATAATATTAATAATATTATGACTATCCTCTGTTACTGATTTTCAATGATGACCAACATATTTTCCATCTTGTTTCGTTTGTTTTGCAGGAACAAATTGTTTACAAGTGAATACTCTTCCGCCGGAAATATACAAAAGCAGTAGCGAAAATCTAACGATTTTTGAACTAGTGATCTTGACTCAGGTATGCATGCTCTAGAATTAATTTCATGTGAAAAAACTAGTTTTGTTCATCAATGGACCTCTATATAGTGTATGTTTTTAAATACATTTTCAGCTACAAAATTTTGTTAGGGATTCTCTTGCTGCTAGTACGACTAAAAGTCAATATGAAGATGACCCATTCTGGATTAGCACACCATTTTTAACAAACTTATTGGATTGTAAGTGACAGTTTCAATGTTCATGTTCACACAATTACCTCTCTCCTCTGTTGAAATAACCGTGTTGTAAACTTAATGTAAACTGTGGTTTAAAAAATACTGCTACATACTAATATTCATATAGCATCACAGTGGAGTCTTCAAAAATCCAAGAGGAAAGTTCGCAAGGTAAAATTTAGCAATTTTCGAGAAAAATAATTTGTTTTGTTGATTATGTAACGAGAACAACAATCTATATCCAGGCAATAAATTGGCATAATAGCAATGATCAAGCTATTACGCCCACGACCCAGCTTACCAACCGCAGCTTGTTCGATGACTTTGAGCTTGAAGTCAAGGGATATGACAGGGAAGGTTGTCCGGGTAAGATATTTGAACAACAGGGATATTAAGATATTGATAACTTTTAAAAAGAGCCTGACAATATGTTTTTGCATGTGCTTTGCAGTTGCTATAATTCCATTTGGAACTTGGAGAACCATTCGCAGCTATTTCGAGAAAATAAAGTCCATTTCTGAAGTTAACAAGAATTTACAACTCTACTTTGCAAGGGGGATGCACAAAATAAAAAAGGAACTTATGAGAGACAAACACAGGGACTTGGAGAAATCCGACTGCACTCAATTTACTGCAATCGTCGACATGGAAAATTATACGGATTTACATACTTCAGGTAAAGATGCACAATGTACATACGTGTTCCGGAATTAAACCGGCTTAATTTATTTTTAAATTCAAATCAAAATTCATTTAACGGTGATTTTTGACAGGTGTAAAGTTTTTCATTGACCACGTCAAGCAATTTGATAAGATGTACCCAAGCCTGTTGAAAATAGCGTACTTCATTAACAGTAAGTGACACGCCCACGTATTTATCCACACATTGTCAAACGATAAAAAAGTAGTTTCCTGTTTCGTCGCCACTTATAACATCAATTTTGGTATTGATTGGGATGTTGTAGTCATCGGATCGGCGACAAAATCCCATGGTTATCAGAAATGATTAAATAGCTTAAGAATACTCAAGAACTCCAAAACATAAATCATAAATAACTGTGACACGGGCAGGTCACAAGTTTCCATGGTTACTCGGATGGTTTCCCATTCTCCATACTCCTTCATGGAAAATGGAAAACATAGCGTAGAAGTTTAAAAGGGCTGGACGGAATGATTTTGTTTTAAAACTCTACGACATTTATTCAATATCTTCTTCAGGAGAAAAAACCATAGCCTCCTATCGATGGTGATAAAATCGGAAACTATATTTTTTTAAATAAAAATTGATCAAGTTGAATATACATAAATATTTTTAATAAAACGACAATTTTCGAATAGGTCCAAAAAACTTTCTTAAAGTAGCCCAAACCTTCCGGACGACGTTACCTTGGGATCTCAGGCGCAAATCTTTTCTATACACCGAAAAACCATTTTGGAAGGAAGCATTGCTTTGGAACATTGACCCATCTCAACTCGCCCCAAAATATGGAGGAACCAACTTCTTTTTAGATTGAATGAACCTGAATTTTATGAGTCATACAAATATGATATATTTTTAACATTCTGAACAAAATGAAGCAAAAAATTAGATAACTGGGTTGGAAATTAAATTTTTACGGATACTGAAAGCTGAGTACTCGATTTAGGATATTAGGATTACTTTATTTTTATTTTAAAACGTACATACGTATGAGAACGCAATGAAAAAATTATAATTTGTTAGATGGAATTCTAACTGCAACCCGTCGTGCACGTTAACTAACCTCAACATTCAATATAGATTAGTGCTCATTCGTATTTTTCGTATGCACCGGGGACGAAATACAATAATAGGGAGCTCAAGTTTTAAGCTTATGTGCTTGCCTACTTAGTGGACGACGAAAGAGCATATTATATAGTGTGGGTGGATACTCGTTTCCATTGTGACATGTTCATCTTGATGAATCAGAAACACGGCTTGTCTGCTAAGCAAAAGGGTTCTCTTCATTCACGCAGTGTGAGTGTGTGTTTCTGTTCGATTTCATGTTCCAACCGAGTTGCAGTTTTTCCAACGACCAACTTGCGCTTTGCCTTGCACCACACAATATTATATGATCTTTGAGCTATCTATAGACTATAGGTACATACATAACACCAATTTAAACAAACCCTTCTCCATCTTTAGATGATGGCGATAACTATAGTGTGAATAATTTGTAATGAACCAATTATTTGGAATAGGCACTAAATACTGTCGTGAAATCATCATATCTCATATCATCAACATAATATATTTGTACAAATCAGAGTCCACATTTTGTGTGCAAACATGCCATATCTCCTAGTAGTG
Organism: Paronellides praefectus; assembly: GCA_027744595.1. NCBI lineage: Eukaryota > Metazoa > Arthropoda > Collembola > Entomobryomorpha > Paronellidae > Paronellides > Paronellides praefectus. The sequence continues at coordinate 6,013 of JAITYZ010003868.1, forward strand.
CCTTTTTATTCTACAGATTCTAATTCCTCCAGTTTTGGGGCAAGGTGAGAATACGAAATGCCGAAATGAGTTGTATATAGCTCGGGCTAAAAATGGCAATCCAGCATCTACATTACGAACGGAAATGCAACAAGAATAAATTATGGCACGTAATCATGGAAAAGCGTCATAATATTTGACTTTTTTGAAGACATCAATCAAGAAATCCAAAGGGAAGACACAATAATATGCCTTCATGAAAATGGTTTTGTTATTATGTTTTTGATTCCCAGTGTGGGACTCCCTCCAGACGAAACCTGGTAGTTTTTAAGTAACGGAGTCGGAATAATATTTCTATTGTGTGTGTTGGTTTTAACAGATTTAATAATAAAGATTTTTTGTACACATGGATAATGTTGTTAAGTAATAAAAGAGTATATAAATATATTTAACGCATCAATATATAAGCTATACACTAACAATTAAATTAAATTAAAAACAAGATTGCTGCGGCAACAAGATTTATAGCCCCACAACAGATTTTTTTTTGTAAAATTTCTTCTAATTCTTTTTTTAAGTAGTTGTAGTCTTTTAAAAAATTGTAAATTGAGTGCGGATAATATGGATAACGAAACAATTCATGTCTCTTAGTTTCTAGATACACATATAATATGATAGTGATAAACATGCAGGGACACCACTTCATTGACACCACATCGTATTTCAACAAGGCCGGTTACTACGATTTAGTTCTCACGACAACAGCCCTGTTGCTGCTACCTACTCGTAAGCATGCACAAAATGCCCACGTCTTCTGTCCTTCCTTACATTTAAACTTGACACACGCACGACTCTAAATTACATGATGTAGCTATTCATAACCTCTAATTATAGCACAAATGTTATATAAAAATGTGCGATAGAATGATTTAATACAATAACTACACTTGCTCTAAAAATAGTGATTTCATATTAGAGTAAATTCCATTCTAGCAGTTTAAAAATGATTACATATTGAAAGGAAGTATAGATAGGTATGTACAAACAAAGTAAACAGTTGTACAATATATAGTTGAAGGAACTTGTTCATAAAATTTCACTACTACTACTACTACATATATTAGTATGCTACATTATAATACAAAATGTACATCATCATTTTGGTAGAACATTGTCCAAGTAGACGAATCTAATTTTAACTTTACAGACTAAATTATAATCAGTTAACTTACATGATAACTTAATGCTAAAAATGAGCAACATTGACTCGTTTGACTATTGTCGACACACTCAATAAAAAACTAAAAAGCCTTCATTTTACCTACACACATATACAAATGTACGAACTTGAGTTAAGTCAAGTCTTACGGTGACTTTTTAACTTGAAGGATATGGGATATGGATAATATTATTTATTATTTTTGAGTGACAGCATGATAAATGCGTGTGCATTGTTACAACAGCTTCAAATTATCATCGTTATCAATTATTGTGTACTTTACGCTTAATGACAGCTTTGTAACATTTTTGTTGTTGTACTAAAGTCTGTAAGATCATGCATGCATGATGCACAGAATAATATATGTGAAAAGGAGAAGAACATTTTTATTTTTTCGACGATACCCGATGAATAATAACAGTGAGAGACCAGTAAATTATAATCCAAGTGAAGGTGGAGGCGAATCCTGGCCAAACGGCTGGGTGCATAAAGTCCACTCCTCGGCTAACAATAGACCTCATCGCTTCACAGGCCAAAGTGCACGGAAGGAAATAGCTTATGTACTGCAGGTACAGGGGCATACCTTGAACTGGCCACACCATCCCTGTTACACAATTAAAAAAGTGTCATTCATTTTGAAAATTTGCATGTACGCATGAAGCGACACAAGTATGCATTTGTTTTATTATAAAGGTTTGGAAAGTAATAATTTTATTGTTGCTTGCTGTTGTGGTTGGAATTATTCTGAAATAATGATAGATAAATGAGTTAATATGGGTAATGCGTACCTGCTAGAAGGAAATTGGGGAAGAATGTGCCTGTAAAATTTGGAAAAAAAGTCACGTAAATAATGATTCACACAAAAACAAAATAGTAGCTATTTGCCTTTGACCTAATAAAGATGACGGTATGGCATACGGCATACCACACATTATTTTCATTATCTTATAAATTAGTTTATGCTACCAACTACGTTTTTTCTTTGGAAGCTGCAGTATTTATATTCTCTGAAGATTTACTAATGGTCATGTGAATGTTGTTTGTAATTTAGTTGAATAATTCTGTTAGGTTACGTACCCATAGCTAGGAGAACGGCTTGGATTTCTTCTGTACAGAATGTGGCCAACACAAAACCTACAAAAAATGGTCAAATAGATGAGTATTATAAGCAATCATTATACTTTGCGATTTTACTCTTGTACCATTCTTCGACTACTCAAATTTGATGACTTTAAAAAGTATGCACGCTGTAATTAGGCTAGCAACTTTTATGGTGTGCTAAATTAAACAAGTTTGGTCTGATAAATAAACTTGACCTTGAGAGGAGTAATTTGAAAAGGATACAACAACTTAAAGTCATCAATCATAATCATAATAATAATGCATTTTATATGTAGTAGCGTACCCATCGACATTCCGGATATTCCCACAAGAAGGGCCAGAGCTACAGCCCAGAGAACGGGCCCGATAATTTGAATATTGAAAACAGAAACCATTATGATGAAAGACAACGCAGTTTGAAATATTAAAACGACTAAATGGACGATCAGATAGGCAATCATCACTTCCCACGTCTGCACTCCAGCAACAAGAATTCGGGCCAAATTTCCAGCCCGCTTTTCCGAAATATATGCGATTGAGCTTCCACAAAGTGGGAAAAAGAAGAGGATACTGTACGGATTTGGTAGAAAAAAATAGCAAAAACATTAAATCGACATATTATATGGATGTGTAAAATTGGAGTAAAATTGTTGTGAATAACTTACGCGAGGAGGACGCTGGGTGCGAGGAAATCTGTAAAATTGATGCTTTCATCTCCGTATATAGGCGTATCAAACTGAAAACAGAGATGAAGGGTGAGCAACTTAAATATTCCCTTTGTACATTCTTTATTAGCGTAGGATGGATGAGTAGCTTTGCTTACATAAAGTGGCAAATCAGTCTGTACAGGGTCCAATCCACACTCCTCAGAAACGTTTTTGGTAAATTCATGGAAGGATTTAAAAAACAACTTGGCATTCTCTCGGTAAATTTGCAGGTCTGTGGAAGGGAAAATGACAAGGTAACCATGATCAACAACGGGTTGCGTTTCTCTGAGAGGTTAAATACATATTATATCACTATCACACAACTTACTCGACTGATCCAGACGAATCTTGATTCTGGACCCGTAAATAATTTCTGGTTCCGCATGAATTCCAAATATCGCTCTTTCTTTCATGAAGTTAGTGTAATTGTGCGGGAAGACCATGTATCCCCAGTCGGTGGCTTTCTTGACGGCTTCGATAGCAGTTAGCTCATTGTCGTAGATTTTCTAAAAGGGGAAATGCAAATAGGGAAACGTTAAGCTATATAAATATTTACCTAGCCTATTTGTATTCCGTGTATTGGGTTAATGGGCACATCCAAATCACTCACCACGTCCAAAATGTCGTGCTGCTTTAGAAAATGCAAAAAGAGACAACTGACGCTTCCTGTATAGTTGTCCGTAGTCATGCAACCAGTGGGCACTGTACAATTGGCAGGATCCACTAAATCCTTGTTGACCACTCCGAAATGCAGCCCTTTGGGATCCTGGCCGATAGCCAGGCAAATGACGACAATTTGTGAGGCAGGTACAAACACCATGAACAAGAGGAGCAACAAGTTTCTCAGGAGGATCACAATGTTTTTGTGACTCATGGCGTAAATCCGATTGAGTGAGTCTTTCATGCTCGTCTTAAAATTGGCCATTTTCTCCTTTCTCTTCTCACTTCCTTTCATGATATTATGATTAATATTATTAGTCTTCTTGTCCAAAGCATTATTGTTGGCAGCTGCTGTGGAACAGGAACTACTGTCATTACTATCACTACAATCGGATAGATAACCTCTATCAAAACATAATGTCAGATGATTATTACCTTGCTTTACCGCACCCTTGCCTCCGCCGCCGCCTTCCACATTCTCCTCTAGACTGCTATAGCTTATCCCTACCACTTGCTCATCGTCCTCGTTGTTATTCTTAAGGTTTGTTTCATCATCCGCATTTAGCTCCTCACTCT
>JAITYZ010003869.1:0-33599 GCA_027744595.1 Paronellides praefectus
GCTAAAAACTTTTCCTCGAATTCCCTGTTAAATGATGTCTGATGTAATTTCCCCATGTGGATTTCCAATGTATGGTATACATATATATATATATATAAATATATATATGTGTTGGGTAGATGTGGGTATGAAGGTAGTATGCTACTGGACGAGATATAAAAGACAGATAAAATGACAAGAGAGGTCCCCTGCTCTGCTCTCCGCTGTTACAGAGATGAATTTTCAGCGGCGCTTTTTGTTGATCAGCAAACAAAATAATATGACCATTATCATTTCATGTATTAGTATCATCCATTTTGTTGACATAATATCCTTTCTTTTCTCCATTTCCTCGTTTTTAAAATTATTCTCATAAATCACCCTGAATGCTAGTTTTGGAAAATAAGAATGATGATCCAGACAACAAAAAACAAACAAGGGCAGCCGCCTGCCTTGTCAAAAAAGGATGTAGACGTGTGTATACTGTGTGTGTATTGTGTTTTTGTGTGTACATCAAATAGACGAACAAAAATGTGATAATTTTTGGCCCAAAATATACCGCTGATCAGTATTTAATCAGTCAACTTGAATGAAGTGGTGGAGTAAAATGCACGACACGTTGTCAACTAGATTTTCTGTGTTATCTTCACTTCTTCACTCAATTCACAATCGCTTCAAAGTTGGACTATAGGGGGCGACGGGGGAGTGGTTCTAAAATCCTGCTAGTAATATTTTGATGAAAAAATGTTTGGTAGGGGCCTCCCTCAATACAAGCCATTTAAAATCAGAGTACGCCTAATATCCATCATCCACCTATTTTCGGGTGGATGAAACGGTTTCATCCATCATGGTGAAAATGGATGATAGCTGGATGGGCGTACTCTGTTTAAAATAAGTTTATGGTCTGATCAGAAAAAAACAGGACACTCAAAGATTTTCGGTTACAAGGAAATAAAAGATGGGAGCATGAAACACGCTGAAATATTACAATATTCTGATATAATCAGAGACTAAGCCTCTCTTTGCAACGATGATCATTCAGAACCATGATTTGAGATGTGATGTGATACGTGAACAGCAATAGCACTAGTGCTTTTGGAGGTGGTGATAGGTAAGATTCTTATTACTGCTGCTGTTGCTACTTGTGCCATTCGTTATCTTCCACCACCGTCGACATGGTCATTTGAGAGTTTTTGGTATAAAGCGTATCATCCAGCAGCAAACGGGGTGATTCGTTAAATAAAAAAGAACCTGGTGCTGGTTGGGGCGAGTAGGAGGACGCTAAGTAGTTAAACAGACGAAAAAGAAACGAAGAAAAAAAAATTGTGTTTGAATTGGACGAAAATCCGTTTGAACAATAGTGTACGTATGTGTACGTACGGCTTTATGTATATGTAGCTGTGTTTCAAATGATGTAAACGAGATGACAAGTGGCCATGATTTATGGCGTTGAAAGGAAGCGAAGTCTAATAACGACCGCTAGTGTAGGAGTAGAAGTAACGACCGCACACACACACACATACATTGGAAATCCACATGGGGAAATTACATCAGACATCATTTAACAGGGAATTCGAGGAAAAGTTTTTAGCCCACGCAAAAAAAGTATACTTATCTGCAGCCATCCTTGCAATAAATTAAATAAATGCCATCTTTATTTCTAGCTAAAAGGGTTCGCTCGGAATCCCTGAAAAGCTCAGTGTTCAGGAATACCTGTCAGATTAAGATGATCATTTTTATAAAAGGCGTTTTCAAGGTAACCATTTCAAATTGTACAACCAACATAAAGTGTACAATAAGTACATGTGATGTAAGTATTGAAGATGTATAGGTAGATTATTATTACTATTACCCAAGATAAAAAAAGGGATGCTCCAATTCAGAGTAGCCCTACAATAAGTTATAATGAATTACCTTTTTTACTGTTATAAAAATGGGAAGGGGTAAAAATATCTCTTGAGAAAGACAAAATGTCACCATGTGAGCATATCACTGTTGTTGTACGACATGATTAGACACAAAAGTATTTAAGGTTTACATACACTCATATATCACCTCTGGAATACACTTGAAATAAATATGTTTTAAAGGTAGAAGGCAAAGTGTGAGGAGCTGAAAACGGTATAGCAGTCATGCGACGCCATCACCACATCACATCACTCAACTCCTGAAGTCTCAGTCAGTCTGAGATTTAAATCTTGGGAATTTTCAAAGTTTGGCAATTTAAAAGGATACTTGGTCCTCCAGATTTCCCCTATTTTTCCACAGACCAACTAAAACCACTTTTACCCACGCCTTCTAAAACAGTCAGTTATTTTGGTACAGGATATGGGGATGGCGAGTGAATGTGAGATTCATACAGATCGACAGAAAATTTTACCGTTACGTTACCGCCCCTCCTGCTACCGCTTTTGGCTGGAGAAACGGTGGTGGTGTTTTCAATTCTCTACAGTTCAGTTCAGAAAAGGATACAATGATAAACGGCTTAGGTGCATGGATGGTGGTTTACTTTAAGCATTTTCCCTGTCCTGCCCGAAGCCATACAGTCGTTGAAGTAAAAGCTGTAAAGCTTCTTCCTTTTCCTACACAACACACACATACACTCGCACGCACATCTTTTTCTCTACCGCTTTGTTATTAAATATTACCATAAAGCTGGTTTGGCAACTGTTCTTGCTCCCAATGTGGCTCAACTGCGACTCCTGTGGTTTTTGAGTGAAAACCGGAAATACGTGCTGTACAACTTTCTAGAATGGTTTGTTTAAGCATGTCGTCTTCTTTCTTGGTGAGTGTACCAAGAGGATATCATGATCATCATATTCATGTGATGAAAGTATATGGATGGACAGGGATGATGTAAAAATACCCCCCACTACAACTTCCTCTATTCCTTAAACACTAAAGAGCCACTTTTTAAACTGAGGGCTAGGGGGAGAGAGATGGGGAAGGGAGAGAAGAAAAATTCTGCAAAGTTTGGCAAACTCCGCGGAGACTCGTCAACAACAACAACATTTGGAAGTGGGATTCGTTAAAAAAAGTAGCATTCAACATTTATTGTTATAACAAGAGCTGTTAGCAAAGAAATGTAGCATAAATGCACACATTGTAAAGTAGTTCTTGAAACATGTGCGTTTTTTCTCTTACAAAAACAAAAAATTAATAAAGTATCTGAATTATTATAAGTTTATGTAGGTAGTTCCTTTCTCGGTTACAAATTTTTTTCAAATATATGCATGTATACAACATATTTTGTTAGTTTTTTGGCTAATTTGTATTTGCCTCTTGTTCCTTGCTAAATGCATAGCTTCAAGCCTTATCCCACTTTGTTTCATAAATTTGTACAAAACAACAAAGCTGTTTGTTTTCACGAACAGAATACAAAAGAGTCAACTTTTTGTTTTCATTTTCTCTCTTTCCATTTGGAAGAAACCGGGAGAACAAACTGTCGTTGTAGGCCACGCATATATACTAGTACCAACGCCATAGAATGAATGGTAACAAATGTAAACCAAACAAAATTGTTGGCTCTGCCAGAAAACGTCTAAATTCCCGATGGACTACTTTTTCATCTCATTTCACCTCTCGCTTTAAACCTTAAATACACACAAAACACGATACAGATACATGCTACTAGCGACTTGCAACGCAACGCCACCATCCCCACTGCCTTTCTCTTCTCTCTTCTGCTCTCTGTCTCTATTCACATTTACAACCAGTCAGTCATCGTTAGCCTCATGATGATACACAGCTTGTGTGTGTTAACTTAATACATTGGTATATATATATATAGTGGCTTGTGTAACACAAGTTGTGTTTGTGTGTGCGCGCAAATATTTATCATACAACTGCCGAGTTGACTTGATTTGACTTGACTACTGACCGTGTCTATTCTACACACATGGACACTTAGATTGGTTAAATGATCGTGTAACTAGACTACAATATTCATAATGGCATATATCACAATATTATGTATGTAATATTTAATTCTTCCTCTCTGTCTAGTTATTGCTTTCTCTCTCTCTCTCTCTCTCTCTCTTATTCTCTCGGCGATAGGAAAATGATGATGATGCGCTATACATCATGCCTGGCAGGTCACTACACCACCACCACCAACTAACATAATAATGTTTATTGTATAATGTGTGATGTAGGATTCACTAATCTTTATGAACGGTTTTTTGGTACTAGACAGCGAGCTTATTATTCCTTCCAACATTTTATGGTCTTTGATTATTAGTTTGTTGCCACCCTTCTGTTTGTATTTGCTTCTATACCAGGCACCATCATCACCACTACCACCACCGTAATAATAATAATAGTAACGTGGGACATGTAGTTTCTGTTGTTTACCGCTGTGCCACACACAATTATCGTCATATCATTATCATCGCCATGAGCTAAATGCGCTCTATGCTTTACTGATGTCATAAAGCGAATTTTCTTGCAAGTCTGCAGAAAAACCAACTTAGAGAAAGTTGATAAAACGGAAGACGGTGGTGGTGGTAGTAGTAGTCAAAGTGACAACGAGAGAAACCCCACTGCATATACATGAAGGTGTAGATTTCACCGCATTTTCCTGTTGTCGACCTGATAATTTCTTCAAGTAGGCATTTTTTCTCTTTGTATTGTTTCAACTTATCTCACTTTTCATTTTATTTCAGTAACGGATCGCATGCTTCTTTATATGCTTTGTATTTTTATTTCTATTTTTTTAGATGGTCCCCGTGCTAACTGTAATTAGATGATGTATATAGTATATCATACAAAGTGGAATTGGACGTGAATGATAGTATTAGTAGGAGGTGGCACCATTACCAAAGCTGACGTCGCCACGGGCAACATTTGTGTGTATTTATATATTTCCACAAAACAAATAATTCAGCAGCCACCACTGAAACCAGAGCATTCCGCTGAACATGACAGGGTCAAACGAAGTAAACATGAGCACTAAATGGCAGAGTGAAAGTCACAATTAGCCTGAAGCCACACAGCCGTAGTAGCAGAATTTTAAGTTGTTGTTCCTTCACCTACTATTTCTGACATGTGCCACATGGCATGTTAGACCGGAGCGTGCTAGAATAATAACTCTACATTATGAATTATGAAGGATGCCGCAACAAAAAGGATGAGACGATTCTTCCTTTCTTCACAGTTTATTTGAAATGATAAATTTTTACACGTACCAAGCTTGTGTACACGTATTAAATGAACTGCACTACAGACCAGGCCTGCTTTGTATACGTGCCACAAGTAAGTGTATTTTTTATATTAAAAATGTGCATTTCGGTAAACTTCACCAACTTCACCCAAGTAATTTCCTCGGAATTGTTCAGCGTTTACCGACAGTTTTTTTATGACGTTGAAGAGTGCACACAAAATTGAACACAAATATTTTCCTTCAAGAAAAGAAAATACTTGAATTGAACTTGTGTTGCTTTTCTTATTACATATTGTCAATTGTAAAATAGTTTGTGGGCTACTACTTGACTGATATAACAAGTGCAAATAAAGTCAATCATGAAATGTACACACCTACATACATATTTAGCATCCCCCCATCAAATCATCTCTTCAACTCAACCAACAACAATCATCTACAATTGGCTTCACGGAAATCTCCTAGTTACTAAATAGGAAATTGTGAAGAAGGAGCATCCAATATCTCACGGTGAGATTCTCACCACACAAAAGAAGTCAACGTCGAGTAGTGAGGATGCGAGAGATGGAAAAGGTGAGAGATGTTTTTCTTTTTCCTCTTATAGATAGCCGTACACACACTCTCTCTCTCACACACACATGCTGGTCGAGAAATAAAAATTGAAAAAGGATGTGGAAAGACGCTACAAAGATTTACTCGACTTTACGCCCCATTTCCCATTGCTTCTTTTCCCGCTTCTACCTCTCTCAAAAACCCTTGTAATACTTGAGCCACAACAATAGATCGTTTCATAGGTAGTCATATTTTTTTGCCCTTTTATATAAAAAATCATGTTATATGAACATGAGCATGTGAACACAAAAACCATCTAGGTACTTATGTATCATCAACATCATAATCATCACGATCATCACTAAGGTCTAATTGAAAATGAGCATGAATCTAGGGAAATCCGGCACGTATACATACCAGTCAGTAATATATTTTTATTTCTCAATTCTGAGGTGCGGTCAATGTGCCTACTTCCTATTCCATACCAAAAGCTCGTCTTCTTTCCAACCTCTTTTTTTACTCCATGTGAAATCCGCTTTAACACTCAAGCTATTGTATATAAGCAAACCTTTCTCTTTTTTCTACCTTTTTTTCTCTACCTTCAGCATCAACATTTTGTTTCGAATGAAATGAGAAGTGAAATACATGCAACTAACGAAAGGAATATATGGCAAGCACAAAATATAGCGTGTGTGTGCATTTGAAAACGACTTGTCTTTCTCTCTCTAACAATCTGACTTTTTTCCGTTTTCCTCGAGTTGGCTAAAAACAATTACCGTGAAAGTATGTTTATGTACCTTATATAGTCTAGTTTGAAGTACATTATGTATCCATAATGATAACAGAGTAAGTTATCAGACATATATAAATATTTTCCTTTAGAGAGAGACTCGAGTACTTTTAATATAGCACTTGGTTTGAAAGAAAGAAGGAAAGAAAAATCTTGAAAGATGGATGCATATACACCCATGTATTTTCGGAGAAGTTGAGCTTTCTGCTCTAATGTAAGCATTCTTTTAACTTTACTTTATTTCAAGATGAGACATTTTGTCACACAGTAGCTGGGACGTGTGTGTGCGTGCCAGCAACGTGACTAAACCAGAGCAAAGGCATTCATTTGGAAAAAAAGTATTATAATATGTATGTATAAAGGTATACGTATGAGCTTACTTGTATTTTTGAACCATAATTGGTTATTATCAAGCTGGAATAAAAAAAAGTAAAAACAGAGAGAAAGAGGGTAAAAAAGTGTTGTACTTACTGCCAATTAGAATTCTGAAATGTGTAGGTAAATAAAACAAAACTAATTAATCTTTCATTTCCAACAAATCCCGCAAATGTTCAATGCTTAAATAAAAATATTTAAACAAAAATGTACATCCGCATCCAACCGCCTGGAAAATTTTCATGCTCCAAAACATGTGCGTATTAAATGCCAAATGTATACATATTTTTTTAAAAAGTTATGTTCGTTGAACTGTGCCACATATAACGGGTAAAATGGACATCCTCCGCACAAAATTTTGTATTTTTTTTGCCTAGGCATTAGACAAAATGAAAGATGGCCATAAAGCTCCATTCAAGTTGAAATGATCTGATAAGACGTAATCAATTATTGCTCAACAAAAAGATTGAGCTGATTCCCCTTTTTCAACTTTTCCTCTTATTTTTTTCCACTCCTTATTATCCTCGTGAAGAATTCCATAAACATATCCAAAGTGAAAGCATTATCTATTTCAGGGAAAAAATAATGTGATTCTGGGTATATATATACGAGAATGAAATAAATATGTTATAAAAACAGTAACAAGAGAAGTTAATGCTATTACCCCACACAAGAATTATCACGTACTACACTACACAGGAAAAATGCAAGTATATCTATCCATTAGTATTTTCCCCTCCCCCTACCACCCACTCCCACCAATATATATACGTACGTACATGCATACCTAAGAACACACACACAAATGGAAGAGCCAATTTCTTAGGAGTAAAGTGCACTTGAAAGAATAAAAAACTGTTGTCATTTAGACAAAAAGTGCCTACGTTTTACAGAAATGAATTTTTTATCTTCTTCTTCTCCTACACCACCCACCCCCACAAAATGGAATGAAACGACGGATTTACATTTAAATATTCTTCTTTTTGCATATTAAAGTCCAATAATATGTCTATGTATTAAAGAGTTCTACTACATATTATTATATTGTCTGTATGTGCAATTTGCCAGTGTTCCTTTACATCTCGGATAAAGAGAGACAGCCTGCATCTTTGTCTTGTTGTTTTTTGTGCTCAAGCCATGAAAAGTCAATTTTAAAATAAAAAATGCGGGAGAAAATTGAGAAAAGCTGGTGCTGGTATCGTATGGTGGCGGTATTATTGAACAACAGAAATGCGAACATGAAGACAAGTTAATTCCCCTTAAAACCACCAAGAAATGAATTTCTCACAAATTCGTAATACATTCCTGTCTTGTTTGTTTCAAGGAAAATATATTCTTCCCAGCATAGAAAAATATAAATAACCATTTATACTATTTATACCCTACAATACAAAATTATTATTATTATTATTATTTATTAGATATGTATTTTTTTCTCATTTACTCCAGTTTCTTGTTCAAGTATAAATGGTTTTTTTCCCAAAAAAACACAACACATCACGTTCCGACAACCCCACCATCATCATCATACTTATCAGCACACAAAACTTACTTGCAAAAAAAAAATCTCGAAAAAATATACATTGCCAAATACTTGCATTTTTTTGTTGCGATAATATACCACGTACATACATGGTGCTATATAGTTTCTTCATCTTCAAGTGATACATGCATTACATGTCGACGTCGATTTCTGCTTTATCATCATGATCACAAACATTCTTTATGGTTAAGTTAGAACATGAATGCTAAAAAGCTCTTTCCGTTACCCTTTCTGCCGTGATTTTCCAAAAGAAACAACAAGAATAAAAATCCTATCTGATTTCTCCCTTCATCTTCTTCTTGTTGCGTTGTCTATAAAAATACAAATTGCATCTTTCTTGTTTTCCTTTTTTATTATTATTTCTACCACGTAAATGTGGAAGAAAGGAAGACAGAGGAACGTAAATAAGACAAAGAAACACTTGATTATTATTAGAATAAAAACACAAGTGGGAGGGAGCAAATATTACTCCACTTTTTGATCGATATTTATTTTACAATTGACCTTTATGAAGGGAACAAAGTGTGTACAATTTAGCTTGTTTGATTTTCATTGCAGAAAAAGTAAACTAGAGAGCAAACACTGCACTTGAATAATTTTACAATGCTGAAGAACATGGTCAGTGGTTTTTTTTACAAAGTACATCAGCTGATTGTAGCCCACAAAGCTAATAAATTAATCAGTTGGTCTTCTACACACTCTCGTCTAATAAAGTACGCATGCATGCATAATAATAAGAATAAGAAGTGAACAAAATGAAACTTATGTATAATGGGAATTTCTCCTGTGAGTGAAAAATAAGGAAATGAACAAAAAAAGTGAATTGTTTTAAAGAGCTTGTTCTACTTAAAAAAGAGAGAAAGAATTTTAATGAAAAGGAAAGGAAAAAAAGTTTAACATTACGCATGAAACATTTCTAAGTAGTTGTAAAACTCGACTTTAAGCATCAATATCCGTGCTTCTACTGCTACTATGCCCAATACTTCTTTTGACTGCACAATTTTCTTGGAATTTTTTTTTTCATAATTACTTGCATCCTTTAAGAATGGGTAGTAGAAGTTGTATTCCAAGTTTGAATTAAGATATCCCTTTTGATGTATCCAAGTACATATAGCAAACATAAACGTCATTATGTTGCATGTAGTAGTTCAACTTTATAACTTATAACCTGACTCGCATATTCATAATAATAAGTTTGTTGTACTTTACAACTTTACTTTTTCCCCTTTCCTTGTATCTCAGCTTAGCACTCTGATTCACTGTTTGACTTTTGTCTTTTTTCCTGCTTTGTGTATCATGTGTGGTGGAATAAAATATATCTAAATATAATATGTGTATGTAAATATAACAGGTTATATGTATTCAAGAAATGAACATTTTTGTGTGTGGAATGAAGTAAATGTTTGTTCTTTCCGTCCTATCCTCCACCTTTCTCTCAACTAACTTTCACCACTAGCTTTGTACAGTGTACGCTTAACTTACCCAGTCTCCTGTTCTCATCTTTTCGTTTGTGTCTGGATACAATAACTATATATGGAATAAAGTATGTAGTTAAACGGAAGAGGCCTACAAAATTTAATGGAGAATGTTACTTTCCTCATGACAACAAACAAACACACACAATGAACAAGGTCTAGTTAAATGCTTTCTTTAAACTTGTATACTCCACTCTTTTCTTCATTTTATCTCAAGTTTACAGTTAAGTTCAAGTGAGCGCATGAAGAGTGGTCTATGAGGAGGACAGGAGTAAGAAGAATTCTGTATTAAGTATTGGGGAGAGAGCGGGAGAAAGAGATGGGCTTTTAGCATAACGTACTATTTATTTATATTTGTGAGGCGGCGGAAAGATTGGAGAATAGCTAGTCATTTCTTAGCTTTTCATAATAAAAACAAGGATGTTATTGTAATTTGTCACTCGTTCTTTACACATTTCTTCACAAAGTGCGTTAAAGATATTCTCTCCATTAGATGGAATTGAGCTACCTTGCATCGTTTGCAAACATCATAGTTCTTTTTTGACATGAAGCATTACAGAAATTTAAAACTTGACATTTACAGGTAATTTTAATTGTACTGATGTCATATAAGTGCAATACCTGGAATTTACTCTTCAAAGTAATTAAAACTTGTAGTGGGGGCTCGCACTTGAAACAAGCAACTTTATTCGATCAAGTTGTTGGTGTTGAAAAAATAAAACGCAAAAGGCATAACCTCCACAAAGTTGGTTTCATACTTCACATCTCTCGTCATCATCGGACTAAAAGGAACATGGAACATTGTCGCCCTTAGGCAACTCCAAAACACTTCAAGCTACACAAAGAATGAATAGTCGGTTGGGTTTTGTGTGTTACCACTACAAAGCCACAGCAGGGCTGCAGCCAAAACAAAACCATGACTCGAAGATCCGGCGGAGAAAACACATAGACTACAAAAAGCTCGATGAAGTAAAAAAAATAGATACCTTACATAAATGGGGTAATGCAGGAATCATAATTTCAGTAGTGATAGAATAACATGTGCACATGTAAACCATATCGTCATCATCCTGAACGTAAGGGAACGTTAATAAATCACACGTCATTAATACAAGGTTAACGTTTTGACCTGCTCATTAATTTGGTATGCATGGTAGGTACGCACTTATCGATAGCCATATCAAATGCAACGTTACCAGTTGATACGACTCTGACGGGTTATTTATTCATCCAATCTGATAACGTAATTTACGAACACGCCCAGAAGGGAAATTTGCAACAATTGGTTTACTTTTGCCTCCATGTACATTCACAACGTCATATAAATATACAAGGCACTGAAATCAACCAAAAATATGAGCTCAATTTAGCGAATCAGTTCGCTCAGATGACATGAATCCACCCATCCAGAAATCAATCTAGGAACCATTGTAATAAATTTATTTGAGATTTTGTATGTTTCTCTTTCATGCTCTCCTAGAATTTTCCACCATCCATATACATGTCATGTAGGGAAATATAGGTACACACACACTTTATTTATAAAAGCTTCTGTAAATAATTTTGGGCCAATTAACTTGAAGAGCTGTTCAGAAAGTCAAGTTGTGCCACGAGGACAAACTTATCCGCTTTTGCGTATATCTCGCAATGTCCCATCCCAATCCTAAGGAAAAACTAATGATCATGCTAAGACTACGTTGTACTCCGCTGCCTTCACAAGAAAGATGAAATGAATCTACTTCACAACTAAACTATTAGCGTTCCCAAATTAGATCCAGACTTGATATTTTTTTAAGGATGAAAGACTATAGATCCCTTCAGACTATAGAGCCTTGTTAGGTAAACAAAAAAAAAGGGTTTGTACTTTTTTATATATAAGGCTTTTCCAGCAGAGATTGCACAATTGACAACTTTCGATATATGGCGGCACATGTAAGTATCGTTGTAACTTTGTGACTTTTTATATAAAAAAAAGTTGTTATAACAAAAAAAATAAGTATTTCCTTGAAAACCAGGCCAATACAAGTAGGTAGATTACAAAAAAATTTATACTGAAACTTTTTTTTAAATGACTATAATTTGAGAAGGAAAAAAATGCAACAAGATGTTGTATTTGGATGGCATATAGACTGGATAGGCTAATATAATGACTTTAAGGGCTATACTTAAACTTTTTTTATGTGTCACGAATCGAAACACAAAAAAACACAAAGCTTGTTGGCAAAAATACAGAAGAATGAATTCATAATTTGGCTCGTTGTTGCCATTTACGGCTATAATAAATATATAGCCAATATATTATGGATGTATGGATGTTTATATTTGCGCATGTACTTATTGAATGGATTAATTGAAATAATGGAAGCTTGGAGAAAAAAAGTGGCTAGAAAGATAAGATATGTGACATACCTCAGCATGGGATTTGTTCCGTAGTACAGCTGAATCAAGTCTGTGGGGAAGAGGGAGCACAGGTCGAAGTAGAATGGCTTTGAGCCAACATAGTGTTTTGCCAGTTTTTTGCTCTTGTACACCATAAGTCCTTGTTCAAGGTAGCCTGTTCGAAACTGGACGGCGATATCCAAAAGGAATACAAGGTCACTAAAGGCGTCGGCCATGATCCAGAACATATGCGCTTCAGTCTGCAAAAAAAAGAAGAATAAAAAACAATACAATTTATTAAATTACTCTTTTTATAGACATTCATGGCTACATCCGCGGCCATGTCTGCTTTTAATTAAGATATCTTGCTAGCATATTATTCCTCTACAAGGTTTGCAGATAAATAATTAGCAAAAAAGGAGAGATACTATTCATTTTTAACCCAACAACTATAAACCACCCCATCCTCAAAAAACCATCATACGCCCCCAACTGAAACTATATTTAACTGTTATCGTAAAAGTCAGACTTATCTTGACTTGAGAGGTAAATATTTGAAGTAATTGGTATTTTTTGGCGTTCAGCAAAAAAAACGAAAGAAATTACTTTTTATTCCTAAGCCACAAAAAACAGCACCACCACCACATGTCCTGTTTTTCTCTTGATGCTGCTACTGTGAGGTCACAATATATACATATTTTCCCTTATAATGCATATCTTCTATAATAGCAGTAGTGGTATCATTTCCTATTTCTATTGCCTACACACCATGTTTACTACTGAACAAGGTTTATGTGGTTTTATGAGATCATAATCAAAAAACCCAATAACACCACAAGTCCATCAATATAGTCTACTCAACTCGTCGACTCTCAGTCTCATAGCTATGCTCCAGCAGCCTGTTTCCACAAAACTATGCTACTTTATTTTACACCATCGTAATATTTCCTACCTACATGTCTCCTCCTCATCCTCCACCTTCTATCAAAATTATTAGAGTGGGATGGCATGCTTTTCTGCTCTTGCTGTTAGTTAGACAAATGGTGAAAGTGAAAGAATAAAAAAAAACTTGTATCTCCTCAAGTGTTGTTGCATGTTATAATGATCATAATGATACATGCAATGTGAACTAACAAGCTCATCTCCAACGGACAGAGAGACGCAAGAGTTGAAAAAGTTTTTATTTTTTGGGTGACCGCAATAAAACTGGAGGTTAGTGGGCTGGTTTGGTTAGTTTGGGTGAAAGTAAAAAAAATATATAGGTATACATATTGTCCTTTTCTCGACAAAACTACCAGATCCTACATAAAAATACATATTCTATATATAATTCTACCAGATCCTATATATATTCAGTGAGTATGCTATACTTTCTCTCCTCCTTCCCCTTCCTACATTGCGAATTACAAAAACTTTTCAGATTTTTCATCATGTCCTCGCGCTTTACTTCTTCTTTCTTTATTTTGTTAGATTGTTCAAATCTATTCACATTGCTTTATTCTCAAGTCAAGTCAATAAAGAAAAAAAATGGAAGTAGTAAAAGAAGTACGTATGTAGTTTTCTTGATCCACCATCATCACAATTTCAGCAGCAGCAGCAGCGGCCATTTCATTCTTTTTTTTTCATCTTTCCCTGTACACCAAACTTGAAACTTGAACAAGGAGCAAAACTTTGAATTTCGTAATTTATGTACATATTTTTTTGGAGATAAGAATGGGAGATCTGCCATCCCATCATCTTGCTCGTGTACTCACACTACTAGTAATGAAATGGGTCTCTGCTTAACGAGCTACAACAAACAACGTAAGTCAAGTCAAGTCAGCAAAATAAGATAGACGAGACTCAAGTAAAAAAGAAGTGAGCAAAGCAAAGTGGTAAGTTAAGTAGCATATGCAGACATGCTCAACAACAGTCGAGTAAAGTTCAGGTTGGGTGGGTCGAAAAAAAAGTAACGAAAAAGTTATTGATTTCCAAAAAGAAAATAATGTTTTGCTGTGACAAATGTGAGAGATGCTAAAGTTGAATAGCCATTAAAATGACAAAAATAAATATGAAATATGAATGAGAAAAGAAAGTTTATCTAAAATAAATTGTATTTTTTTTGTTATTTGTGTCTTGCCTGTAGCTCTGGGAAGCTCTGACGGACGATGAGTGTCCAGAGGTTGTAGAGAACACAAAAAGTAAGGATCATGAGCCAGTAAAAATAGAAATTCCCATCGGGGTTGACCACAGATCTTGGAAGACTCCGTTTCTTCTTGCGAGTTAGTTTCGTTCTCTCATCCCCACCTGTACCGTCATCATCTCCGATGTCGAATGTATCCTGCGTAAAACAAACACGCTTTAAAAAAAGAATCCAAAAAAACATTATGCGTAAAAAATAGGTTGCGATTATAGTGATACTTTTGTTTTGGCAATTTCTAGCAGGAACTTGCAAGTAAATATACATATTTACATTTACAGAAAAAAATACATAAATACCTTTGTACATTCCGTTTAGTGGGTGATTAAAACAGGTAGCAAAGTGGAGGACGGGATTAAGGTTTTAAAGAAACTCGTTTAGAGTGCGTATCGCAAAGAATTATTAGCATATAGCTTTAGTTATCATGCATGCCGGTTTGACTACATTACAAGTTGTTTCAGACTTTTTGAATTGGTACTATACCGGGAAGTTATAACTGTTTGTATTATTTTATTATTATTATTGTTGTTTTTGTAAACTTTCCCTATATTCCGGTGTGTAATCTAAACCTGGGAATAATCTTAATTTTCAAGGAAACGGGAAGTACTGTTCCCACTGTTGGTGTTCCTCTTATTGCGCAGCAAGTGACAAAGAAAGGAATCTATAGGGATCCCCGACCAAAAAGAATTTAAACTCAAACAAACTTTACAAATCTTTTATCTCGCAATAGCTCAGTGCCTTAAGGAAACTGATTTTGAACGAATTAATAAAGAAACTCACTTTGTTTCTCTAGTAGATTTTGCTTGCAACAAATCCATAGCATAAATAATGTCTCGGTTGGTTCTATGTAATATTTACTCTTGTAATTGCACCTTAAGTCTGTAGCACAGTCGCTCATTGTTTACTATTTTAAAGCTTGTATACAACTTTTTTTTGGATTTGTGCTTAAACTACATTGTAAGTCAATGTGTCAAACATACTTACTTACGTGTACTTCATTTTACCGAATTATTCATTAAAGTAAATTATCATGCTTTAAATTAAATCAGCGTTATTTGTTTACTGTGTTACGAGGCAACAAGGCTCTAATATTGTTAATATTATTATTTTCTTAACTCTTTTTCCTATTTCACGAATGTTTAAACTAGAACAAAAGTTGAAACCAAAACTGTTTAGAGTTTCAGGTGAGTTCACTGTTCCCTGCATTTAACACATCACATCACATTTTCTCTTGATCTTACCAGGCTATATTTAGCATGCGTAGGCATGCAAATGACCTGAAAACTTTTCAGCGTGGAATGGCGTGTGCCCTGTCAAAAACAGTGGTAGAGCGGTAGAGAAAGATGCTTAGCATAATATGCAAAATTAAAGAAGACGTACGAATATTTTACATGGGCAACCAGGTAAAATGGTTTTTAATAGCCACATCTTAAATATTTTTCCTCTTGTAACGTTAAATAAACGTACAAAAAGGAAGGAAAAGGAGCTCTTTCAGGCGGCTAAGTTTGCGACTTCCTGTGTGTCATTCTGTTTTGTGCTATTATGTTCACACTGAAATAATTCTTTTGTAAGCGTTGTCATAAAAGCCATAACAGCGAAAAAGGGTTGCTGCTTTTTTGCTGGCATCCTAAATTTCTTGTGTCGCCGATGCATGTCTTTTGGCTTGTCTTGTGTGGTTTTGTATGGTAAAGTCAGACCATACACTTTTGTTTTGCTGCTGCTCTCACACAAATTATCTGACAGGAGCGAATAAGTCAAACTTTTCCTCCAGCTTTTAAAGGTTTTTTTGTTCTGTACCCTGTCCCTCCACAGTGTTATCGCCAACACCGTCACAAAGCCCATGAATTGAAATGGTAAAGTTACTACTACTGGGCTTGGTGGAGAGAGAAAAACAAGAGAGAAAGTCGAGTCCAAACAGAGAGAAATGTTAAATGTGTCTTTTCATCTCACCGAGGAATTTTGACTAGAGAGATCCAGCGTGCCAACTCCACGGACCAGCACCACCACTACCATACCGCCACCCCTGTCGCCATTCTTTTTGGCGTTATGATGGCATACCTATACATTCATACAATGTTGTCATTGTAGTGCCGCAAATTTTCTTGTCTGACTACCTGACAGGCTAAAATTCTCAGAGGAGGATAAAATTATACATTTCACAAAAAGGAGTTTGGTTTGTCGGTGCAAGATAAAAAGCATTCTCGTCGCTATCATGAATGAGCTGACTAGCAGCAAAGGCAAGAAAGAAAGTATGCAAATTTATTTGTGTTTACTTTGTAGATTATATACACATAATTTAATAGCTTACAGACCAATGTATTTCCCCCTATACAAACCAGTTTACTGGCAAGTTGTACAGAAAAAAATTGATGCTAGAAAGAAAGTGTAAATGCAGTTGTACAAAGCTTGCAGACATATAAATGCATTATAATTTTTTCAACAAATTTCCTTCTCAAATTTTGTGAACGACTTTTCTTTATTTTTTTTGCCGCCACACATATTTTTACCCAGTAAATTTGTAAGAGAAAATAGTAGGCTTTTAAGTCAAGCATTGAGAAGTTTGGTAAATGTGTGGTGTGTATACTATTGCGTGGGTGAACTCACAAATCCATCCTACACACATGCAAAGAAAAGTTTCTTGTTTACTCAAATTACTGGCGGCATAAGCTACGTGAATATATTGGAAAGTGATTTTCTTATTTTGCTTCTCACGATATACTCGAGAAAGAGAGGACAAGACTCAAATTAGAATCACGTCATGGCAGCATGCATGACATTTCGGATGTCCTTGTAGATGTTTGAAATTACAGTTGTTGGCTGCTAGTGCATTTAAGAGGAAAAAAAAAGCTTGTGTATATAGAGGCTAAGTAAATATGCCATGTTAAGTATAGGCACAGGTGGATTTGCCACGTTATTTGTTTCGATATTGGAGATTGCGACATTTTGTTGGCATGTCATTCGTAACAGGAATGGTAGTATGTACATCTCTAGGTATACATATTGTGATTGGTTGTACCGCAGGAGTGGAAACTAGGAAAATCCAAGTCGGGGTTGTACAGTCTCAATTTATAGGAATAAGAGTAAAACATTCAATACGTCAATTACTGAGTTCCATATTGCAGATGGAAACTTTGACTCAAGGTCTTTGAGATATGTACACAGAGAAATTGAGCAACCCTTGTTTTCACTTCCGCTATAGCTGGGCTGTCGAGATTACTCCGAGAGTTATATTTTTTGTACATATATTTGAGAAAAGGAAACTGATCGTCATCGTCATTGGCAATAATACCAAGTACGTATTTTGTTTACACGTTAGGTATTCAAATTCTCTGAGCAGTATTCAGAGCAGTAGAGCGCAGTGTGTAAACAGGGGATTTACTTTGCAGAAAAAGTAATGGAGGAATTGAGAAAGAACTAGGTTTGGGAGGATCCTTGTTCTGCTACAAATTTTCTTCGACTTTCCCCGTCAACACCTTCCATCTCCAATAATATATTTGGCTACTTTTATCCATACTCAAACGTAAATGTATGCCTTTGATAGTTAGATTTTCATTAGGCTAAACCTGTCGGATGGTATAATGCGATATTCATGATGATATATTCTCTTTTATTCCAATTTTTCAGTCCTATCGAATTTGGATTTAACCTACCTTTCTAAAAACAACTTGTCTTAAATAATACCAAAATTCATATGAACACAAACCATACTTTAAAGTAAAATATATATAGTTTGAAATAAGCTATTAAATAGACTCAAGAAGAAGAAGAATAACAAAAGTTAATCCTAAAAAAATACGTTACAAATTTGAATTTGTATTCCAAGCTATGAAGCATCCAAGGAAAGTCACTTGATATAAAAAAGTATACATGATATATGTAGTGTACTTGTATTCTAATGTATGTACTTTATGTAACGAGTTCAAGTTGTTCAACTCAACTCATGAATAATGTAGTGTTTTCTTCCTCCCTTTTCCCTCACTCTAACACAAGCCAACTTTCATCATGATCATTTTCATCATCAGCATAATATACTGTACTTCCGTATGTAAAATATATTCTTTGTAAAAAAAGAAAGAGAAAGAAAAAAAGAAGAGAAAACCGGAAGGGTGCCAAGTTCAAAACACAATATATGCATCAAATGGAAACAAGTACAGCAACAGTGTAGAAAAAAATGAAGTCAATGGTTTTTGCCATTATTTTACATAAAAATAGAGGAACGCATTTGCACCATGTATTATTATTATTATTATTATTATTATTACTTTTATTCTTTTTATCTTTGTATTTTTTTGCTTTCAGTATTCAGGAAAATTGAGGACAATACAGAGAGAAAGTGCAAGTGACTGGTGTGGTGGTAAATGAACACTTTTTGAATGTCTCCTCCTCATACCAAACCAAGCGTGAAAGTTGGAGCTAAGTGGTTTTCTTGTAGATTTTTTAATGATATCGTCTCCAAAGTAAAAGAAGGCTATAAAAAGTGGAGGAAAAAAATGGTTGGCATTTTTGGCAAAAGAAAACAAGGGAATGGGCAAAGTTGCAAAAGTTGTTCTGTCGTGTGCATCTTGGATGTGAAAGTGAGTGAGTAGGTGCGTACAAGTGGTATCATTACAACAAGGAGAATAGCACACATACTCGGAGATATCATATCTTTGAAAAAAGTACATTTCATTCAGCATAATATACCACAAACATGCTGACACCGTCACACTATCATCGCCACTTCCACTTTATTCAATGCACCGCGCCTCTTTTTTTCCTTTTTTATACAAAAACTAAACATGTAGATTCAAATATTATTATACATGCTTACTGTGTACCTATCTTTTATGTACCCACCAATAAAAGCAACAATTGATTGGTAAACATAAAAAAGTATTGCAAAATTTCCCGCTGTGCTATCCAGTTACTCAAATAAGATATATCAGTAAAATCTCTATAGAAAATGATTGACAAATTGTGTATTTTATTCGCACAGAAAAAAATCGATGCAAACTGTCTTTTGTATGTGTTGCGGCTTACGGAAAAGTTGCCTACTTACTTTATATCATATCCTCAAGAAGATTTTCTACACCTGTTTCTTTTCTTCTCAAATTCCGCCCACTCATCTTTCCTTACATGGTAAGCACAGACATATTTATTATATTATTATGCAACAGATGTGACCAGGAAGTACTTGTCTGGGTTTGAAAAGTTTTGTCCTAAATACCTACACTACGATTATAAATATTAATAATGCTGTTAATAAACTGTTTGTAACCAGATTTTACTATTATGGAAAAAGACGAGAAGCCATTTTGCGAGAAAAATGAACCCATCATAAACTTCCTGTTATGCTGATACAAAAATATTGTGAAAAATTTGATAATAGTTTAGCATTTTTTTTTACTGCGAATGAGTTTTAATCATGTGCTGTCCCTTTCTCATTACTCTCATTAGAAATTACAGACACATAAAGGAAACATCAAACTTGTATGTTTCCAAGTAAACTTGATAATAACATGAATTGCATTCATCATAATCTCCATACATGCTATAGATATACATTACTTAAAATTTAATCCGCTTTGTTATTAATAACAACTTATTATATTATTATTGTTATTACTTATTTACCACAAAGTTTTACATTGTTTTTTTTGACAAAGGACTACAAAATAACATGTCATGTTTTTTGTGTGTGGTGTCTCATTTGTCACATGCTGTATAACAACACTCACCCAATATCCCTGCTCCAAAATTGCGTACAAAAGTCCGGACAGAACCGTTCCAGTGAAATCTTTTTCATCTTTTTATTCTGGTAATGCTACATAACATATTTATATAATAACTGTTTTTTTCACAAAAAGTGGCGAGGGAGTTACAGTTTCAGCGAGAAAAAAATCTTTTTTTGTACCCTATCTTTTTCCATAGCCAGAAACCCTGCAGACCTCATATTACTTTCCATACTTTCCCCGTTTTTTACTTCTCTTTATTTTGCAAAAATATAATCTGACTGATACAACAACAGTAGCTACACCAACAGCAATAACAGCTTTTTTTGTATGACATCACAAATGAAAGAGAAAATCCCCAGCCGTCTCGCTCAACCTATATCATATTACGTGATATATCATCTATAAGCGTAAGTAGTATAACAAGGGATGTGCACAAACTCCACACCGCAACAACAATAACAACAGCAGCAGAATTCCAGAAATAAGTGTGAAGTGAAAGCTAAAGCCACTCACTTTCACCTTCATACACAATTGTGCACAAGGTAGTACGTGTGAAGTAATAGGGATTTAAGAGTCCAAAATCCTTACCAGGCTCTAACATCCGTGCTTGTACTACAGAGCAAACCACCGAAACACAAAGATAGGCCCATGTTGTAAGTCAACAACAAAACAGAATATACCATCTCAAGAAGAAGAAAAAAAACATGTTCATGTTTTTGGTGGGAGATTCGGTAGATTTTTTTTACGTATTTGGATGGATGGTAGATATACAAGTATACATTTTTTATCTTTCTTGGTTCTACACACTTCACTCATTTTTCTTTCCACTGACACATTTCTCATAAGAAAATGGGGCAGTGAAATGGCAGCTAGCTAGCAACCCAAGCCAGGCACACGCATACAAATACATCCGTCAAGTCAAAGGTGATGGTATGTGTGTGTGTGTAGTTGGGTGAAGATGAGGTACATGCACAAGATTACAAAGCATCAAGGGAAATCCAGTTCCGTGGAAAATTGGGAGTGATAAATGTCAAAAGTATACATGGTTTTCTAAAAGAAAAACCAGTGCTCACTGCTTGACACGACATATGCTAGTCTAGTCAAGACAGTCCTGTCTTTTGAGCTGTTGGCTGACATGACAGGGCTCACTTTAACCGTTTTCAACGATAATCATATAAAAAATTTATGATGATAGGCATTAATAAAATAACAAAAGGAATGCTATTATATCTACATTTGTTCCTTCCAATCAATTATGATTAACCCTTTTCACCTTTCATTATTATTTAATTGTGAATGGATAATTTTACTTCATTAAAATAATAAGCCATATCATTGATTTCCTATTCATTTTTTTATCTATCACCGAATAAAGAAAATAGTCAAATTGGCTACTCATTTGATGTGCTCTTGATTATGAGAAGAGGCTAGGTGCAGAGTTTATCGATAAAGTTTACATCCTATTTGACATCTTTTATTTTGAGAAGTAAAATCTACGCTTTTGTCTTTACTAATTAGCTGATTCATTTACAATTAGAATAATAATAATAATCATGCATATTATGTAGGTATATATGTTGAGCTTTATTTTAGTAGTGCTAAAGCTGAATGAATTTGAGAGGGAACTTTTTGGGATGCTCATATCCAAACAGGATGCTTACTTAACCTACACTTCATCTTAATAAGAAAAGAATGGGAGCATTTCCCATTTCCTCTTTTGCTCCAAAATCTCGACGTTCAGATTGAGACTAGAGAGGAAAAGATAAGGAGGTGCTGATTAAACAACTTATGGGACGGATTCATCCAATTGGAGACATGTCCTTCGAATTCGACTTTGACTTGACTACACATTAGATAATATACATAGACACACATTACGTGTTCACCTATGTACATATATTCACAGTGATAAGTGATAACTAACATTACTACCAACCAATATAATATATGTTATTACACTCGTATAATACCTGGCTCAATGGCTAATGCCTGCCTACATCGGCCTGTCTTGCCTACTTCACTTTCATCAGATTAGTTTGTTGAATCTGGGAATACAGCTCTCCAACAAAAAAAACATCTATGCGCACTACAGTTGGATTTTTGTTGGAAAGGATGGAAATCACTTTTTGTATCTACACTTGTGTATATATACATACATACATAGGTATATATACACAATTTATCGGGAAACTTATTCTTCTCAGAAAAGTTGTCGAAAAACATGTCTCTCTTTTCTCGTCACTATTTTCATGGAATCCCTATTCTCTTCCCCCTCCCTCTCTCTTTCTTTCTCTCTTTCATCACTCGACTTCTTTCCCCAAACTTTTAGTGGAGGCTACAGTTTACTAAACAGACGCGCACACTACCGCACAGTAATTTATACCTTTATCTTCAGCAAGTAAGTCGAGTCGAGTGAGCAATGATAAAAAAAGCCAAGGTAAATGAGTGGGTTAAACTGTAAGTAAGCCGACGGTGGAAAGTGTGCCTATGGCTTACTTGGCTTTTTGGATGGATGGTTAGGAGTAGGCATAAAGTGTAGCTAACTGAAAAGAAGAAAAAAAAACTATTTTTATTATTATTACTATTATGCTAGCTCTCAAGTAATACTAAGTTTTCCAGTGGAAGAGCAGGGCCATCCTTTTATTGAATAAAAAAACATACGAAAAAAAGAACGGTTCAACGGATCCTTTATAGCGGCCAATATCAGAGTGTGTATGTATGTAGGTATGTACAATGTGTGTACTTACATATGATATAAATTTTGAGCGCAAACTTATCAACCATAATTCACAGATTAGATGAATCGAGTTGTAAAGCTGTTGAGCACTATACGTAATATCGTATGGCATTCCCTTTCATATATATTATCTCTGTGTCTAATAATAGGTATGTATAGAGATGATAGGATACTGATAATCATCATCATGATCATCACGATGATGAGTTTGATGACTACTTCTACAGCTACAGGAGATGAGGTGGGGTGGTAGGAGGTGCTGATGGTCTAGAGCTCTACAACATTATTATTAAATGTTCAGCACCGAAAGAGAGAAAGAGTGCGAGAGAAAGAAGAAAAAAAAGGAGTGGAGGATGTCAGGAAGACGTGAATAAAATTATGATGGCTCCTGCTGCTGCTGCTGCTGCTACTACTACTGGAGATTCGATTGCGATTGGATTTCCACTCAAGTAGGTAGTTCGGTACACTGCTAAAAACCATCCTACCATGCCATATCATATCATCATGTGATGATATAAAAGTTCAATGTTCCCATATAAAATAAATTCGGGTATAAATGGTAGTAGTGGTGCTTAGCAACACTCACACATACACACACACACACACACACACACACACACACACACACACACACACACACACACACACATATCATGTAGCCAATTCCTACTATCTTCATGTCATGATCATCCGAGAGTGTCGGTCAAACAAGTGAAGTATAAAGGTTTACTTATGTTATAACGGCGGCATTAGAGAAGCTACTCAAATAATTATGGATGGTGGAGAAAAAGCAAATAAATTTCGATTCCGTTCTCCGTTCTGTCATAATATACAAGAGAGAGAGAGAGAGAGAGAGAGAGAGAAAGAAAACTTGGAAATTGGCTTTTCAAAGAAAGTCACGCATGGATGATGCCTCGTCCGATGAGGATGATGTTCATACTATTATTATGATTATTATTGCCCGTTATAATATCCGCTGCTGTGCTGATGGGATAATGTTACTATAGGATTGCTCATGCAATATGATCAGATCATGACAAGCTATCATCATCACCATCATCTTTTCAAACTTTTCAATAACAATCAGTTTTAAGTGGAAATGGTTCAGATTTAAACTTGACGTACATGTATAGTAAATAGTAGCGTATGACGTGACCTTTCACTCACCAAAAGGGATATTATGGACAAAAAAACTGATATTACTGTGATGATTGATCAACAGTGATCATCATCATCACTCATCATAGTTTTGCGGGATAAATAATTTTCGTGTGAATAACTGCATGCTGTTTCCTGTAGATGGCGACATTGAGCATATAATTTTAAATTTATTATTATTATTTTTGATAAATATTAGTTTTAATTTTAAATATGATACTACTGATATAATAACTAATAAATAATCCACAAACTATCATCACTAAATTACCAATTTAATAATGTAAAGTAACATATCTGTTGTAAACTAATCGAATCGAGGAAAAGTAAAGAAGGGGGTGGGGGGATTAGAAAAGAACTAACTGCAGAAAAACTCGTTTAATGCAATAAATGTCAACCCAACTCATACAAAGCAAGCTTATGCCAATGAGAGTCTATATGTAGCTATTTTATAAATGTGTAGGTAGGTATTTATGTGTAGCTGAGTTGGATTGTTGGGAAATCGGTTGTAAAAGTGACAGAGTGGAAGATGGAAAGGACACTACTACTACCACCCTACCACCAAAACGCTACTAAGCTAGTACTTAAGCCAAGTCCAGTCAATCTACATCAGTACCACTTGTCCTGTCCTTCTCGTCGTCTCATCAATCCTTTTCACAATTCGTTTTTATTCACTTGCTTCTTTCTCTATCAGATTTATAGCTCAAGTGGCCATTCTCAATGACAATTTGCTTGTATGTTTTATATATAGTTTGCGATTGTGATTTTAAGAGAGAGGGAGAGAGAATATTTGAAAGTGTGGAGTAACTCTAGATATCTTTTCTTCTTCTTTTTTTTTGTATCTACTTTTACGGTTGTAGTTGTAAAAAGGACCAAAGAGGGAAGTGAAAGACGAAGGAAAAGAAGAAGAATACGAAGGAAGAAAAAAAATCCTGCGTTCAGCAAATAATCTAAAGGGAATGTATACAGGAAAGGAGGCAAGTCCATTCCCATCATCCGCCGATCCTGTGAGGATCAATGGAATTCTCTGTATTCAGCAAATATGTATTCCTCAATGTATGGTTATAGCATATACAATATAGACATAATACGTATAATAATACCTAAAGGTAATAATATTATACTTGTATTCTTTTGTGTGTATAATATGGAATTGTTAAAGCGTGAGGAGAAGATCTTTTGTACAGGAACATCCACAATAAATATATCTGTGTATGTACATTCTTCCAAGCAGAGAGGTTTACTGCTCACCTCATTCATGTTCCACTTTGTGGAATGCGGTGTGTGCGTGTGTGCAGTAAAGCAGCAACCAAGTTTATCAATTCCTCGGGATAACTTTGCGAATAAAAAAGTGGGATCGCATACAAAATATATAATATGCCTACATGACTCTGTATTATGGAAATAAATGTTTAAATCTATCCATGCCCACACACATGAGCACATGTTGTCTTGAGGAAAAGTACGTGATGCTCTGCTGAGTTGTTACAAGAAATAAAAAGCACACAAGGTAGATACATATAGGTTGAATCCCACACACACACACCCATAAATATACTATCAGATTGAATAAAATCACAACAGTAGTCTATCCTCGTTTTTCGACTTATTTTTCGCTTCTTCCAACCAGGTTAACAACTTATTTTCGCCCTTTTTGCCATATTATATCTATTATATACCTACATACCTGCTACTATTTTCACTCACACACCCACATACATATATACATTTACGTCATTGAGCATGTGGTATTACGTATTTGATTGCTATTGAATAAAAAGCTAGCCACCTGCCCAAATCCAGCCTTTAAAAAAAAGTCGGTCGCGGTGGTGATCTCTATTCATCTTAACAACTGACAAGACTCGCGAAAGGTCAGTATGTTTATATGTTATAATAAATGATATTATTGTACAAAATACATACCTATACGACAAGAGGAATGTGGCAGTGATAACTGATTCTTTTTAGGGGGAGGGGGAGGTGGGATATTATTAGGCTGTCTTGAATAGAGAGATATTGTCGCAGAAAATGTTGCTTGGTAAAAAAAATAGTGTAATGATGTCTTCCCTGCCTCACATCACATCAGCTGCTGCTATTAAGTTGGTAAAAATGAGAGTAAGAGTTGGTGGATCGGAAGGAAGAGTATAATGGGTCTAATTCCTTTCAAGAGGACTCACACAACCATGGGTAGAGAGATATTACCTACCTAAATATATATTACCCGTATAGAAGTTTGTATATATTTTCCTCATGTGAATAAAAACAGGTTATATACAACATTGTCCGTTTCTTGCTGGTTGCTACTGGCCTACAGTTAAGGAACGTTACACAAACATGGTTTTGTACTTCTGTGTGTGTGCGCCTTTTGTGTTCTCCTTGCAGCAAAGCAAAGTTGCAAGAGAAGGCGAAAGACACACTCATTGCATTGCATATTTAGGCCATTTCTGCTGCTGGATAGAATTCTAATGTGCATCTTAAAATAAAATTACTGTGTGCCCTTACAGCTAAAGCGGTAGAAACACAAGGCATTTTCACTCTCTCTCTCTCTCTCTGACATCACATCACACCATCACTTTACTTTCTCCACAGCCTTTTCTTCTTCTCCCCTTTCTTTCGGCGTTCTTAAGTCCATGTAAAGGGAGAACGAGAGAGAGAGAGAGGAAAAAGTGGGGGAATGAATGAAAGAGTGGCGGAAAGACTATTCTCATTCTCACTAAAAGTGTGTTTTTGTTCGACACTTTGAAATCCATTGAAAAAGACAAGCATCAAGGAGCAGTTAAGTGCATCAGCAGTCACAGTCAACACAAGACAATGTGCCAACAAGGAGTCTTGCTAGACAGCCTTTTCTACGCTTATCCTATTCCTTTATTTTACCCATCAGCTTGATCACTATAATAATAATAATAATAATAATACGCATTTTAAAACTCGTTTCAGCCTACATAGGTAGGTGTGTATAGTATGGAATGGTTTTGAAATTGATGATGATATTATGGCAAAAAGGGGGACTGAGATGTCGTAGAAAAATAAATTAACAAAAAAACTTTCTTTTCTCTTTCTTGAACTGACAATAATACAAGTTATTACGTACTTTCAACGATTATAGTATGTGCCAACAGCATTCTATTTTTTATGATGCTCAGGTAAGACAATGAAAAAAATTAAACCAATATTTACAAAACATCCCTACAAGCAGCAGTAATAGTTTAATCAAGTTTCAATTTCCGTATCCAATTTCAAGTCTTGTTAATCACGTTCTATTTTTAGTAGCTTCAAAGTCCAGTTGAGCACACGTATGGAAAATTTATCTATCAAATCGTCAAAATCCCAAAGCTTCTGTTTACTATCTTGTTGAAAAAGGAATACAAAAATGAGTCAACCAAACCTTTTCCAAATATTCACACAGAACATGTTTTGTTGTATTTACAATAAAAAAATTCAATAAAAACTGATATTTTTATCAAGTCAAACCAAAAGCCAAAAGTTAACCACACAAAAAAATATGAATAGTACACAAATTGGTGAAACAAGTACAAAGTGCATGGTTACAGGTCTTGTTCGTATTTCGAGAAGGGACGAAATCAGCAATAATCAACAAGCTATTTGTTTGCTTTTTTCACAGTAAACTGCTCAGTATTAACTCGGTAATATTTTCTGTAGGGTTTCCTATCCAACCTTTTGTGTTATGCAACTTGTTTGCTGCTACTGCGACTGCGGCTCGTGTACTTTCTGGTATGTTCTTTCGTGTACTTTTTTTTCTTTCTGGTGTGTTTATGTGGGGGTTTGCTTATAGAAAAGAAATAATAATTGTAAATGTAATAAAAAAGAATGGCTTGAGATTGGAATATTCTTATACCTAGAGGTAAGTATGTACATACTTCCGTGGAACAGGAAAAATCAGGCATTTTTTTATTCGGCTGTGCAATCACCATCGTCATCATCAACATTGTACAAGACTACATCTTTGTAGGCAACTTCTCTTCTTTTCTATTAGCTTTCATCTCTCTTTCTCTCTTGTCTTCTTTCTATTCATAAATTACATGTAATCAAGTCATTTCGCCATTTATTTTTCTCCAATATCACACGGTCCCATAATATTTCCTTTTCTTTCCCATTCTCCGGTTATCTATGTTTTCCTGATAGACCCAATAAGCTTCCTCGTTTTTTTTGTGTATGACCTTTTATTGCTCCACATTATTATTATCAATTTCTATGTGCCACTGAGCTGGAAGCTAAACGAAGAACCGAAGAATGATTCAACATGGTATAATGATAAATATAAAAAAGGGCAATCTGGGAAAGGCAAGAAAAGGTGCTTTTTCTGAATGTTGGAGGCATACCCAGAAAAAAAACACACACAAGCATATATATTTTGTTTAAAAGATGAACAAAAATCTGCCTTGTCAGCTCGATGATGATTTGCGGTGGGACAAGAACCTTAGATTTTTTGTCTTGTTGCATAGCGATGTGTAATGGCTTGATAGACCGTATTTATCTGGCTTTTGAGAATTTTCCCTATTAAATTCAATTGAAGTATTTCTGTTGAACTTTGTACCATACAGGGTGCTTATTATCGATTATTATTATTATTATCATCGTTATTACTGCTGGATACGTTGATGGTGGGGTGTGAAAGCGAATGGTAGCGGGGTTTTTTCTAGGTCTAAGTAGGCAGCAGGGCACGAGCTGCCTGCTGTTGTGTGTGAATAATAAAATACGCTTGGGAGATGAGCCTCTGCAAATAAATGGTTTGTTTACTCAGTTCTGAATTGACTAGCTATATCGTAGTCACCCTGCAATAATTGTATATTGCCTGGATTGCATGGGTTTGCGTGTGTTGTTTGATGGAAGAAACAGGTGGAGGTGTGTGGTGGAAGCACATTATGTGATTCGTAAGACTCCAGGCTTTGCTCCTCTGCTGATTTTGAGAGATGGCAAATCTCGCCTTATGTTCTGTCCCTCTGGTATTATAATCCGATTATATATCAGTTTTGCTTATTCGGCTCAAACCAGAACATCAGATCGACTTTACATCAGAAAAAAATAAATGCTTTGTTAGCTTGTCACGCTTCTTTCCACATTATCCTTGTCGTCATTCCATCAATATGTCCGTAGGAGAAGGAGATATATGTATTTATACAGATGTGCATGACATGGAAAACTTAATGAAATCGGATATATGCAGAAGGAAGAAACCATTATTTTTATTTAAACAGTTGGTGGACAGTCATTCACGTTTGTAATTACAATCTCAATCAATTGTTGTGCAACCAGAGTGCAGTAGGATCTCAAGAGATATTGGATCTAGTAATCTAGATTTATTTAATAATCGACCCTACAAGAAACATACAACAAAGAGAACATTTCAGTGATTATCGGGAAACTTGTGAAATCTGTCGAGTTTCCTTTTACTACTCCCAAGCTGGTTATCATACACAGGGAATGGCTAAAGTAAACAATTGAGACTGAGGCGTCGCCGGAGAGGAAGCTTTTACACTCGGAAGACCCATCTATGTCTATATTATATAATGTCCCGAAATTGTTATGCAACTCCAAACACATTACTCACTAATTAAGCACAAAATCCTCTATATACTACTATCACTTTATATATTTTCTGAGAAAGCAATAAACTTTGTTCAGTTTCCCTCAGAAACTCTAATTTGCCTCAATGCTAATTTCCATCACACGTGGAGAAACCCTTCATCTTCCTCATAGTGGTTCATCAACCTATAAAAGAGTTTTGATAATGCACTCTGGAAAAAAAATCCTACAGCTACTTTATGAAATCCGCTTTGTTAAGGCTCAATCCTATTTTACTTACTACGTTACATATTTTTGACCTTTTTTCTTAATGCTATTTTGTCTACTTATTTTTTGTTTTTTTCATCCACTATCTTTCCCCTGGCAAATTTTCTATGCAAAGCAGGAAAGCATTATTTCTATATGCCCTAAAGTACATTCTACCAAATACAACGAAATAAGGTAAATAGCTTTATATAAATTCTCCATTATTTAAATATGTTTCGCTGCTACCTTATTTTATCACTACACAACCATCAAAATTTGTCTTCAGAGTACACCTGAGTATGCATAATATTAAGCTAAAATGCATTATAACTTGAGTTAAGAAATGATAGAAGCTATTTAAAAAAAACTTGCTCGTTAGAAACGGATATTTGAAGCAGCTTCGTTTCATCTAAACTCAAAGTATTTGCATTTAACATATAAATATTATGTCAAATTGCGTCTTGAAATTTTCGTAATGCTGAGTTTCAACAGTAGTTTGTCAAATTGTAACAATGTTGACATTTTAATGGCAAAAAAACATTTCCAGGAAGTTTGCAATAGAAATATTTTGAGTGCTTATGTCGTTTCCTGGCATACTTTTTTTTGGGATAGTTTACATACATCTTGTATTGATGTCTTTTGTGTCCTTTGAGAGTTTTTGAGAAGAAGATAGTAAAAAAACAGGTACACAAAAGCTACAAGTCGCGCGTGTGTGTTTGTACTTTATGTGCTTATTTGTTAAGGCGACAAGCCAGACTTGA
Source organism: Paronellides praefectus (assembly GCA_027744595.1). Classification (NCBI taxonomy): domain Eukaryota; kingdom Metazoa; phylum Arthropoda; class Collembola; order Entomobryomorpha; family Paronellidae; genus Paronellides; species Paronellides praefectus. Next base: position 30,594 of record JAITYZ010003869.1, read on the forward strand.
CAGTGAAATAAGAAAATAAGTGGTATGGCGAGTACATTGCATAATTTCCCAGATGTCTTTTTGTCCTGAACTTGTAAACAAATTCTGAACGATATAAGTGAATGATGTCTTATTTCCATTAGGCAGTTCCGCAAATAAAAGTTGCCTTTTTTGGTTTTTTGTATAAAATAAACACCCATTTTCAGCATGGCATTCGAAAAAAGTGTTTTTAAATATCATACGACGTTTTACGCCTTTTCAAACAAAATTATCAAGTTTTAAGAGTAATAGAGCATTGTTCAAAATTACCACTAAAACACGTCAACACATCAACTTTTGAGTTTCTTTTCATAAATCTTCATGGCTCATTACTTTTGTTATTAAAGAAGTAGTAAAGCGAGTGTTCATTTTACCCTGTTATCTTTGAGTACAAAAAGCCACCCTTTTGAAACTATTCACTCAATTCACACAGCTAATTAAGTGTATTGAGTGGAAAGCGTGTGCTAAATATGCTTTTGTATTTCTCTCTGTTAACACTTTTGATTAGACAAAGGAAGCTAACAAGTAAATTCGTTTTGGAAAAAAAACTTTTTGTGCCACAAATCCATTTTCCCATACACCTCTTTCTTTCCGACTGGAAAAGTAACAAAAGCGAGCTAGCCAACCTTAAAAAAGCACGAATTTAAGATTGTCTTTGTTTTTTCTTTTCTCTCTTTTTTTTGAAAAAAAGAGCAGTGCTTACAAACCCATTTTGAACGCTCAGCTCTTGCTCCGAAAATCAATACAAAAACGTACTTTTTTGCAATCGTTCTCTAGCAGACTTAATGTGAACGTATTTCTAGATATCACATCATCACACATACAAAAATCACAATTTTGGTAAACACGAAAAAGCAAAAAAACAGGGAAAGTAAGGAACTGAGTCAGTACTTTTTTTTTGTTTTCTGTCTCCACATCGGTTTCATTCAACAACCCATTTTGAAAATATATTCGACGGGAAATGTTGAAAAGAAAAAGCAAAAGTAGGAAGAAAGGGAAAGGATAATGGGAAGGAAGACAGAAGAGAAAAAAAACGAGAAGGAATGAGTCGACTAATGTGTATAATGTCCATACTCCCCTTTATCCCCATCTTCATATCTGTGTGCGTCTATCTCTGACCCAAAAGATGTTGTAACTGGTCTCTTGGTCATAAAAAAGGAGGCAGTGGTAGAACTTGGTTACTCGCTCCATTACTTGAGTTGGCTTCATAATATACACAAGTAAAAAGTAGAAACCATATCCCATTTTTCAACAAAAGTTTCTCTGTCTCTCCCTCTGGTGCAGCAATATTAATAGTAATAATATGGAATCATCACTGGAAAAATTGATGATAAAAGCAACTCATGTTGTAACACTGATACTTTGTCTCTTTTTCTAATATTATTTAAGTAGAGTACAAAAGTCTGTCTGTGAGAATCTGAGATGAGATGATCCTCTGATGCGATAACCAAATTACCCTCCTTCGCGTGCGATCAAATCATACAAAAAAATGTATGGGTTTGAGAGCCATGATCGTATAATTTAATAACATGTGCTTGTGCTATATTCCATTCAAGTGCCAATAAGTTTTCTCAAAAAAACTATTTATAAAATGAAATGTTTGACTATTGAAATGCTCCTACTGACCGATAGAAATAATCTTTTTTATTATTCCTTGCCGTCTTTAAATCAAGTATTCTCTTTACCATTCAATTGATTCATTTATTCATTCAGTTAGAAAAAAAGTTGCCCATAAGACATTGAACATTACAGGCAGCTTTCACTCGCTATTTATATACAGTACTGTACTGTAATGGTAATGTCAAGAATGTATGGGCCCAATAAAAAGAAATAAAAGAGAAACAGGGAGAAAAATGGCTTCTTACAATGGATCATTTTACACATTTCTCATCCAGCTCCCCTTTTTTATTCATTGAAAAGGGGTAAAAGACGGAGAAGAAAGAAGGAAAGGAAAATGAAATGTTTGCAGAGTTTGAGCGGAAAGAAGCAATTCTTTATAGTGCGAGCTATATAGCTCGTTTCTCCTTTCCTTTTTATTGTACAAAATTGTGACTTTTGCTTTTGTGAATTTTGCTTTTTTGACGTGAGGAAATAGTGAATTCGCTAAATAAACTATATTACCTATATTATTATTACCAAATCTAATGCTGTAGTTATAGATGAAATTAAAAATACATAGTACTAATAATAGTTGTAGAGTGTATCTAATTTCACGATTTGTGATACTGGAAGTGGTACGTTGAGAAATGAAAAGTTTACGTTACAATTTAAAGGATAAACGTAAAAGAGAATAGTGGACTAATGGCATATGTCATTTCTTGGGTAAATCAAAAGTTAATAAAAAATGGAATAAACTCCACTGGGAATGAAATAATAAACCAGGTAAAGGAGCGAAACTACCCAAAAGTAGTATAAACTATACCAATGGGACCATTAAAGCTATTTTTAAGGATTATCCTGAATCTACTCCAACACGAAGTGTACAAAGGTATTCAACTTTTTCAAATATACAAGATATTTTCCAAAGTTGATTTTTAATGATTTCAATTCAAAACGTTCTACAATCTAGTTATTCAAGTTCTCAAGAAATTGCCAATATTATATAATTTGCTGCTTTAATGCAGATATATAGAAAAGCTAGTGCTTTATTATTTTATTATTATTTTTGTGCTGTGAAGTAACGTACCTGTTCTGGAATTTGACGGGTGGAAAACCTTTTGAGAAATGAGTCTTCTCTTTTCAAAGGAGCTTTCTTCTGGACACTCTGGATCGCCCCAGTTAATTGTACGGTGGTTCTTAACTTCATCCAACGCTGATTGCTCTTCGTCCTATTAACAAGTTATGAGTCAAATATTAGAATCCAATTTTTATAACACAACATATTTTGTCATCTTATTCAAAATAGGTGAGTGGTGTAGCAGAATAGAAAAGTACGCCTTATTCACCTTCATTCATAATAATAATAATAATAATAATAATAATAATAAT
>JAITYZ010003870.1:0-47833 GCA_027744595.1 Paronellides praefectus
TCCGTAAAAAATAAAAAATAAAAATCATAAAAGATTTTTACTCTCTTTTTGAGGGCAGCAAAATAACTTAATGTGTCATTGAGAAAACAAGTGCTGTGTACTCTGAGTGTTGAGTTGAGTTGTGTTCGTAATCCGTTAAAAACCGCTTTCATTGTCCTCATACGCACTTGATTGTAAATCTACTTCTTCTTGTGAGATTTTAGTTTTCTCTCAAAGCTATTTTTGCAAGTGGTTGGAGACCGTGAAACGTTGGATTATTTTTTTAAAGTCATCGTCATAACAAACGTTTGCAAAAGAAAGTGGTTTACTGGACATATTTAAACATTTAATCCTCCCTTTTTCCCATTATCTCACTAGACTTACTTTTATAATAGATGGGAAAGCCTCATCTTTATATTTTTTTAGCTATTTTAAACTAGAAATTCTCATTCCACCAAAATCCCAACAACCAACAACAACATATTAAACTAGTATCAAGTTACAGAGGAAAATGTACTAGTGTAATGGGAGTTTACTATATTATTCACCAACTCAAATTACAAGAAAATTAAAATTTCTGGAGAAGATTTGAGAAAGCTACAAAACATTGCTCTCCTTCTCCTCACATTAAACCGATTAATAATAATAATAATAACACAAAACGACACTATACTTTTTTACTACTCCGTTTTGACAATAATACACCGGCTCAAGTGCGAGAGGGGTAACAACAGTGTTTTACGTGTAGAGAAACATGAACATAATGACTTTTCATTTTGGAGCTCCTACACCAGTTTCCTCCACTCTCTATCTATCTCACCATAGGCAGCAAGTGAAAGGGCCATGATATATTGGAATATTCAACTTGTTCCAGTTCCTTCCTCCTTCCGCTTGTTTTCTTTCTGGTTGAGAAAATTCAGCATTTGAGAAGGTGGTGGTGTAGGTGCTGCTCCTGCTTTGCCTTTTATATTCTACAATAATAACACTTCTCAAGTGTTACAACAATTGATTCGAAATAAATACTATTCAAGAAATGCTTAAGGGTGATGATGTGCATGTGTGGGTGCTTGTGTGACTGTGAAGGAAACTGAGAAAAAATATATATGTACCTACATATTATTATGTACATATAATAATAGGAATAACGCCGGAACAAAGAAAGGAACAAGAAAATTTCTACTCGCAAACCATCATAAAACTCTCAACGAGTGAAAGTAAGATAATCCCAACCAGAAACTTTATTCTCTACACTTTCCTTCACGTTCCCACATTCTCAAGAAGAGAGAAGAAGAAAAAAAATATATCCCTTGCAATATATTTTGGTGCAGCCTGTTTGTTGACACATTAGTGCACTTACATACTTCACTGCAAAGTGGTGTGTTTGGACGTGCCGGTGGTGACGATGGTGTACGGACAAACACCTTCAAACTCGTCGTTTGTCCTTCTCCCTTCCTTTGTTTCAACAAACTAAAGAGAGAAAAGCATCATGTGGGAAATGAGAACATCGGAAATACAAACAGACTGAGCAAACAATGTAAATGTGCTACTTTATACTCGACCACCACCAGCCCATTTTGTCCTTTGAAAAAAGAATAGCCGAAAACACTGTATTGTTGAAGTGCTGCTGGTTGCGCCTTACCAAAAATTTCTCCAATATTTATGACAGTCATTTCACATTAACTTTTAATAGCCTTTTGTTCGCTCTGATGATGATGATGATGATGATAGCATGTTGTGGTGGTCATTGTTGAAGAAAGTACAATAATAGTAAAAGAAGGGGAAAGAAAGGTAATCATGACTCTGTCTGGGGATATAGTTTAAATTAAATGGATTTCAAACTTTCCTCTCCCACGCCCATCAAACTCAAATAAAAGTAATCCTTATTATTAGTATTTATTGTTGGGCTATATAATAAGCACGTGCAATTTTTGTTCCCTCTTGAAGAAATAAAAACTACTCTGACAAAACACAAGGTGTGAGTATTGTTACACAGGTTTGTACAAAGTTATCGTGAAAATGCAGCAGCAGCATGTCTTAGAGCCCAACATGGAACTTTTATATTTATAAATAGATTTTTTGTATTAAATTTTTACTACGCCATTCTACATTAACGAAATAAAAAGAAAAGTCTCAAAATAGAACTTTTTCCATGATACACGCAGTTTTCACGAAAATGCTAAAATATTTACAGTTTTTGTCTGTCTTGATGATGATGACTTGAAGAAGCCGGCGACGACAACAATACAAGTTGATATAATGTTTACAGTATTATAATATTTTTTTTTGAAAAGACTGCATATTATTATTAAACTGAAAGAGCAACTGAGCATTAAGAATATTTCAAGCGGACTATTACAGTTATTGTCATTGTACAAGATGACATGAGAAAGAAGAGGCATCATCAAAATCATCATCTGAACTACTGGTGTATTGTTGCCAAAAAATCCTCGTGATTTCCACATTTAAAAACATATATGAATTTCTTGAAAATCAAATCAAATCTGTGATGGAGGAAAAAAAGTGTAAAAGTCAGTTTAAATTAGCCTCACACACCTCCAGGCGATCACTTTATCACGTCGCAATAAGAGTCCAATTCGAATGGAGAGGGAGAGCAAAAAGATGCTGATGACGAGGATGAAGATGATCAGGATAAGAAACACGAACAACAAGACTACACACACGTACAGTGACTCCGACGTGGAATCAGGATAAAAGTGGAAAAGTACGTCTACGAGACCAAATCCAAACAGGGAAGAAACAGGATTTGTTACAAGATATTATTATACTTGTGTCGTTTCTTTCTTCTCCACCACCACCACCGTTGTGTATCCGATTCGGTGACAATCAACGCAAAAAGAGATAAATACATTCATTCAATTTTCAAGCGCAAGCAATTTTCAATCTGCTCCGAGCAACATTTTAGATATCAGGATCCAGGATCGTCGATCCTCATCTGATGAAGTCGGGTCCGGATTCAGGATTATGATTCCTCTGTGTTGTTGCTATGTGCGGAGTATATTTGTGTGCTGTGAATGTAAATATATTATTTATTTATAAATAGGTATGCGTATAAAACTTTCACAGCTACAATATTATTACTTATATTAGTGTACAGAGAGAGAGAGTAGCAGCGAAACTTGGATTGACAATGGATGGAAAATTGGATTGCCGCGCATCTTAAATGTAAAAACGCCACGTTGCAAGAAAATAAACACGTGTGTATTGTGAATAAATCATATGAATGGATGTCAACCGCGCGGAAATTATAAAATGCAAACAGAAAATCGCAACAAGGTTGTTTGCTATACCTCACGCTATGCAACATTCGAATGACAATTTGTTGGCGAGCAAAAAAAAATAAGCGGGAGAACATTTTAAGTGTTTCTTAAGAAAAGGACGGTTCTCCAATGTAAATGCAGTTTTGACATGAAAAGTTTAAAGGTAGACAATTGTACATATAGTTGGACATTGTAATTTACTATAATGTATCTATCTATCATTAACTACCAACGCCAGAGATTTACTAGGTGCAGAGAACTCTTTTTCGACATCGTCTCTTTTTCAACGTTTTCTTGAAAGGATTCCCCATCAAAACTACACATCTATCCCTTTTTCCATTTCCCCGTCTCACCTAGTAATCCGCCTTTGTTTGTAAAGGAAGGAAACGGAATGGGAATCAGTTAACGACACACACTTACACACAATAGAAGAAAGTTTCTCAAGAAAGGAAGAAGACATTCTCCGAATTACCTCCATCAGCTGTCTCACTAATTTTATCCGGATTTTTCTCACACATCACACCTTTTTCCTGCTTCTCCAACAAAATATAAAGGGAAACGGAACGAGACATAAAACGAGTTCTCATGTTCAACTATTCACAATGTTCAGACTTTTCTCCTTGAAACACTCGCTAAGAACAACTGAGACTCAAGCTCATTTGGTTGTGTTGCGCGAGAGTGAGTCTTTTGTCTTATCTCTTGTGATACATACCGTATCGTTCAATCACAAGTCTACAAATGTAATCCTGCTATTTCGCGTCTGAAAAATATATATATAAATGTATAAAAATCGGATGGTAAATGTTTGTCAGCTGTAGACGAATAAAACGTCAGTAGCGACAATGAGTATTAGACTTAAGTTGTCTCTCACCCATCATAACAAACATGCTTACTTATAGGTATGACTCCTAAAAACTTGTGTATAAACAGATGACAAGTGCAAATGTGACTTTACCATTGGGTGGGTGATTGTCTTTTTTATTGTTATTGGCTTATTGACGTCTCTGGTGTGCCGAGTTAATGAACTTTTAAAAGGTAATTTTGAAAGGAATTCAACGAACTCATAATTCAAAACGCAGACTTTCATTATTACAGCTCATTATTGATACTTACTACGTTTATTATTATTATTATCGAATCTTTTCGATGGAACAAATCTGGCAACAGTTTAGTGATACTGTTACCTACACACACAAGTAAATACCTAAATCAATGATAAACCTGTGTAAAAGTACACTTGTGATTACAAGCTTACTTCTATTCAATTATCTAGACTTATACTATTTGTGTAATTGTGTGTATGGCCAATATAATGCAATCCGCCAAAATGGCACATTTAAAGTGTTCCGAAAAATAGGATATCTGCTGGGAGGGAAACGCCAAGTGCATTTGGGATGAGGGTATGGGTATAGGGGGACTTGTTTTCAACCAACCTGTGCACACAAGTTCCAGTTAAAAAAATTACTTTCATTCAACTTACTATAATATTTACAAGAACCCTAAAATCAGGAAGATACACATTTCCGCAAAAGACAATCTTGTAACGAGATAAAACCCACGTTTGTCTCAGCCTGTGTGGCAGTCAAGTGGGCTGAGGGGAAAGTTACTTTCCCGTTACTTGGTTCATGGTAAAAAATAATACGTACGCAGCGTGCAGCACAGACATATAAAAATATATAGTCGGTCATCTTATTTACGGTTGTGCATCCTTTGGCCATCATAAAAGCACTGGCACTGTTTCTCGTTCTTACCTTACCGGTTAAAGTCTTCCGTAAACACGCAGACAGACATATTGTATGTAGGTATATACCTATGTAAGTATACAAAACATGATCATCGCACCTTGTACTTTTCCAATTTATATCTGATTTCCCTACTTTACATTCCACAGACGTAGTTGTAGACAGCCAAAAAATATAGTCAGTGTTCATCCTGTTACCTTTGATAGCCTTCGTCTTGTACTCTATTTGTCATTTCAATGGAGTTTCTCTCTCTCTCCTTCGGAGACGTACTGTTACGGATACTGTCCAGCTGTTGGCTACTGTGAAATGGCGTATACAGATCGGTGTGTGTTTGACCTCAATATACTGTGTAGCTTACTCATTCAGTATTCAATTTGCGAAGATGTTTATAGTTGTTCATGCTTTTGTACATTTTTCCTCGTCGTTCATATTGATATCATCGTAGCCGTAGGTATTGATATTGATGCTATATGGCCCAAGATAATATTTAGAGAAAAAGGACACATGGATAAAGAAAGGAGAGGAGCTCAGCTCAAAATCAAACATGCTCAGCTATATTCACCTTCAAGCCATGAAAATAATAATATTTATGTTTATCAATTTATCATACACTACTGCACAATTTCAATTTTTCAATAATACATACATAATGGGTGGTGTTCATAGTCCAAAGACGATTCACCAAAATAGACTCTGAAATTTTTCATTCATACGGAAAAATAAAATAAATGTTCCAAGGTGAATGTGTACTAGTATGCATGTATGTAATACAAACGTACAAGGTACGTGCGGTTATTTTATGAGGTATTTGGGCGAAGCGATGAGATACATAGGTATTTTGTATAATGGACTTTGTTGGTGTTCAGGATTGATATCTATTTTCATTTATTCCATTTTCACAAAAAAAAGAGCTGTGTGTGGAATTCAATATTGAGTTGAAATTGAACTATGGAAGCACTAAACCGAAATGTTTGATTTAAACTCTATTTTGTGTTGAAACTCTAGAGTTATATGGAGGAGCTCCAATTGTAGGTTACACTTTTTCCGCTGTATTATTATTTGCTTTTCTCCGCACATCCTTTTTCTCCGGGTTTGAGTTGGACCTTGTCTTTGCTGAGCACAAAAAGAAGGATAGGAGATATTGAAGGAGATTGTGGCCAACTTTATATGGAGATTTTATATGTTAGTATATCTTGCATAGGTTTAGTATACTAACTGGTATTATTTTTACATATTTATTATATATATATTTTTTGATATATTTTTGGGAACCACTCAAAAGAATCATATACAAAATTTGGAAAGGGTCAAATGCACACATTAATATTATCCTCGGATGTTGCTTCTCCTGATGCACAGAACAGGGAAGATATTAAGATTATTATGTTTTTGTAGTGGGAGCAGTTTAGTCAAGTTGTAGGGATCCACAAGAGAAGAAAGAAAATTCACTTTGCTGAATAAACAACTGGGAGGAGAAGTATACATAATGCACACATCTAGTGTACTATCATACATAGTGTACTATCTAGTGCTAGACTATAAAAGGAGGCGAGCTGGGGAAACATCCGTTTTTTTCTTCAGTAACGCTCACAATCCCTCGCACCACTAGTCAGACAACAGCAGATACCTACATATTAAATGTGTACATTGTACAAGATGACCTGGAAGCTCTTCCTCTTCTCCTCTTTAGTTACCCTTGTTCTTTTGCATCTTTGATTTTTGCATTATAAATAGTCACATTGCTACTGTCTCTTCTTGGGAACTTGCTGCTAAGCAGTGTGAGTAAACTGATAAGACTCACAAGTTCCAAAAAGTTTTACTGCTGAAAACAAGCATACGTAGTGTGGCGGCATGCATGACGTGAAATATTAAACACAAGGAAAAAGAGGAAAAACACTTGACTCGAGTGAGAGAGAGAGAGAGAGAGAAACAAGTTTTCTTTATCACTTGCTTTCACATTTATGCCGGATATGCATATTAGCTGCATGACCGTATGGTCGCAATTGTGTTTCGCTTTACCTTGGGCCACTAGGAAAATATTTATGTAAATAAGGATGTGTACTCATTTGAATTTTGATTTTTGACAAATGGTTGCAAAGTTTTGGTTTGATCAAAAGTTGTGTATTTTTTGGAATATGGATCATGTATTTTTTATTTAATAGATAGCGATAGGGTCCCATGTTATCAATATTTATATTTTGAGATTACTTGATGTGGATTAAATGTATACATAACGTATGTACTCAAAATTAGCAAAATTACAGCAAGAGACATTCATTATTCACTAATTTTACGTGAAGGAATTCATCAATCATGAATTCATATTATAGAGTGCACTCAGGAATCAGTGATTGACTTTTGGTATGCTTTATTTGGCTTGTCACTGAAATTTTGGTGGTGCGAAACCCAAACTGGCTTGTCACTCATCTAAAAGTGTACAAACACTTATATAAGGAGAGGGTATAAATACGCTGTTTATTAAATTTTCACAACGCCTAATATTATTATACCTACCACCACTTATCTTTTTGGTATATGGAGACCACTACCCTCATCGCCGCCAGCACTCAAGTCAAGTCACTCAATTTATGATGCCAGTGCAATGCTCACTACTTGTTTATGACATGTGGCTCTACTTAAGTGTTCATGAAATTATGATGATGTTCCAGTAATTGAATCTACAAGATATGCCATACATAGATACCTAACTTGGGATATGGTATGACGTGTGCCTCCTTCTCCTCTAAAGTTAATATTGCCTTCTTCGTATCACGGTTCAGGGATCCATCTTTAACTTGTCAGTTTCTTTTTTGTAGAGAAAAGCATGATTGATGACAAAGTTGGGAACTTGCCCAACAATAACAACAACAGAACGGGAGGGATGAACATTTCATTATTGTTGCAAAGGCCTCGTATTACTTTCCCCATCTTACAACCTAACAACTATTTACAAATTGCACTTACCTATACATCCTATCTCAACATTTTATAGTTGAGCTTTATTGGAAACTGGCATATGAAAAAAAGAACAAACATTTCGCACTTGAGCGTTGTTTGAATTATAAAAGCTAGAATGACATGCTTCATAAACTACTACGAGTCTATGATTATGAATGTAGTAAAGCTGGATAAATGCATAAATGGTGGTGTATTTTTTGGTACGAGCGTAATTACCTCATTAGCTGTTTACCAAGCACACTTGTTTACCAACTTGTCAGCCATGTCATAAGTTGTAGAAATTGTCATGGTCAGTATTTAATACATACTTATGTAATATTATCATCATTTTGTTTTACATTGCATTTGTATATTTGAACATATATATATACATAATGTGTGTGCTCACAATACTTTAATAACCACTTACGTTCGAATGAGTCGTGTGAAGGGCAAATTTTGAAAACTGTGGTTGTTGAAAAAAAATCTTCCATTTCCTTCGAAATTTCCAACCGGATAACCACGGATTTGTTATATTTGTATATATGGTGGTATTGAGTTTCTTTATGCAAATGTCTTTAATACATTTGTGATTAAAAAGCACTCAACATAATTACCTCCAATCAACTAACGTACCTTATCTTAGCTTCCCTATAATTTTTTTTTATCTCAAATAAAATTCATCGAAAAGATCATAGAAATGTCCTGATTATCATGCTCTCCAGTTGTACTGTTAGCAAACTCCCTCCCATTGTCTTTTTTTTTTTTTTTTTTAAATTAACAAGTATTTTTTGGTCTCTCTGGTGATGTACCTACCTGTGCAGCAAGCCAAGAGACCGTTCTAACTAAACGACTCTATTTTTCCTCTCGAGGATTATTAAACGTGTTTCCTGCTGCTCTACTAAAAAATGTCTCTAGGGTTTTAAAGAGTCAGCTTACTTGTCCTATATATCGTGTAATTTCTGGATTACACACTACATACAACAGATATAATATAACTAACAGAAAAAAAGGAATTTCCTTGCCGAAATACGTATACTTTCCCGTTTGATACTGTCCTGCTATAAAATATTCAAATGAGTGCTTTCATCGTTTCCTGCTTTATTTGAAAGACAACACAGGACACTGCACGTACTGTGTAAATACACATACATCAAAAAAGCTGACGATGATGATGATGATGATGTAGAGTTTATTTCTAGCGGCAGAAACAGTAGTAGTAGTAGTAGTACTGTATAATTTAACACTTTTTTTTGAAAAAGTTTGTTGAGTATGCAAACACTTCCTCTTCATCCCATCCGTCCGCCAAATAATCTATGATGATGTGGATCATCATCAGGTAAAGGGATCTATATAGTTTCCCAAAACGCTACAGAGTTTTCCCCCTCTCTTGAATGATGGATGAGTAGCCGGATAAGTTGGTTTCAAATCATGCCTAGGGGAAATTAACAGAAAATGTAGCAATGCACACATAATTACACATGATTGAATGTAAAATGGTCAAATAAATAGTCATGCCAGGGGTAAAAACACACACACACACACACACAGATATATATGTATTATGAGACAATGTGTAATAACGGGGAAAATACAACATGGTGAAAATGGCTTAAATATCCCAGGTTTTTTTCTTACGTTTGCGGAAACCTTGGTAATGGGCATATATATCATTTATTTAATTAACTGGAATTTAACTGAACCTTGTCTATATTCTTTAAGGGGAAAATTCCCGTTTCCCTCACCAGCACCAAAATTGATTTTTATTGGTTGGTTGATTGATTTCATTTTGTGAGTAGACAGGACAGGTTTCATTTTCTGTGTAGTAATTTATATGAATCGTGAGGGGTAGCATTATTTTTATTAAGACCAGAGCAGATATTAAATTTTATTACACGACAAGGCAAGAGGAGACTTACAGACACACGCACACGTCACATAATACACGTCATTTACTCAACAGAAGACTAGATTCATTGCATAAGCTCAGCCTACACAACCAACCACAAGATGGGTTTGCTACTATACAACTACCCATCATGAAGATAGTGTTGTTGGAGCCGGCTCTTTTTTTCCTCAAGTCAATTACTCTGACCTGACATCCCTCTAAAAACCTCATGTTCATGTCGTATGTCATAGTCGTACGTATATAGGGTCAAAGCATACACACATAATAGGTGTACATACAACGCTAACCATATTCTTAAAAAATACTGCATACATTTTTCTTCAGGAATACCTGAAAAGCATGTAAACTGTAAATAATATATACATGCTTGCTCATCATTTACTATTTTTTACTCATGGTCTTGAGACATGATAAACTCCTTCCTTCCACTTTCACTTGTGTTTTTTCCTCTTCTTTATTATGAATCCATTATTTGGTTGCGTAGGAGGAGCAACGGTATTATTTTTTTGCAACGTCTTCTTCTTCTTCAGTTTTACATGCGTGCAGGCTCTCAGTTTCTGAGTGTGTCCGTGCTTCTGCAGGAACTTCCGACAGACACAAATAACAGCATACTATTTTTCCTATCCACACTTTCGTAACATTGTTTTACGTAAACTGCACATGTTTAGCACAATATGTATGCACATATTATTTACGACTTTGAGTCAAATTAGGTAACAGAGTAAACATTCATAATACGGTTATATATTATGGCAATGTATATAGGCATATATTTATGTTATATAAATATTATATTATAGGATTTTGTATACTCTCTTTTCCCTGTTGAGATTATTCTAGTAGAAAAAAATGAATGTGTTATTATTATTAGAGGGGAGGGGAGCATGAAAACAAAAAAGAAAATGAACGAGTGGTTCGACAGAATAGACAAGAGGGGCGGCTTTACTTTAATTCAACTTTTATCCAAGGAGAAAGGCAAGACATGTACGTACATACATTGGCAGTGCTCCTTCTTCTCTCACACGACGAAGATGATAGTAATAGTAATGATGACGTCCAAAGGTACAAAAAAAACCAAACCACACACAAAAAACTTTGTGCCAGGATATCATAACGATAGTACTCAACTGAGCCGGTGAACTATTATAATATTGGAATATTGAAAGAATTGGCATTTTTTGTCCAAATAACACACCATTTCCCGGGTACACCCATTTTCCTCGTGTGTTGTGGTCGTGGAGTGGTGTGCCTCCATGTGTTTTTGTGTGTGTGTTTGTATGATGCATTATTAAAGTTGGATGAATTGAGGCTTACTCGTTTGACTTACTATTTTGGGTGAATTAACTACTATCTACACGTATTTAGGTACGTTGAACCACGAAAAAATGGCATTAAATTTATAAATGTTGTTGTGGTGGTGGTGGCAGACATAAGCAGTATGGAACCACTTTCTCTCATATAAGTAGGTATGTATGTAGTCTCTACAAATGTACTGGACTAACTACAGGCATGATGGGCTTCGTAGTAGTAAAAGTGATAAATACAAAAAAACAAAGCATACTTACATCAACTTATTTTTTTTGTTAGAAATGGTGGGAGAACATTGCATGCGTTATTTTGTTTTCTTGTCTGTTTATGTGTGTGTGTGTGTGTGTGTGTGGCTGTGTGATATGAAATGAGTATTTACCAACAACAACAGTGCTCATCCGCTGGGAACCTTAAAAGGTTTCCTTGGGACCACCACAACAACCAAATAAAGTTGGGTTGCTGGTGGTGGACGAGGAAACGCCTTGCTAACTTGAGTGTAACTACATATTTTGGTATATGTGCATTTGTGTATGAGAGTCATACAATACACTATTTATATGATGATATGATGGCAATGCCATAATCATTTTGCAATAAAGGGAATATTTTTTTAACCAAATTATAATAAGGTGATTGTCATGGTGTACTCAAATACTGTACTGTCTTTATCCGGTATGGTTACTTATTGATGCCTTTTTGGGGTAATTGGGTTAGCAGAAGAGAATGATTTGATTGTAATGCTCAAAATGTTTTATCAGTTTTTATACACATTTTATAAAACTGCAAAATGGTATGTTGGAGTGTTAAATGTTTATGGAAATTGGTATATGAATCATAACTGATGCGGATAAAAATGTCTCGTTTCCGGTTACAGTCCAGGGGTCTTGGATAAACGTGGCTTCTAGACATGTTATGCTTTTTTTCTAAAAAAAAACCTTTAAATCTATTCTCAACTTATGCTCCACTATTGACTGCATAGTTCATGTGCATAACGATACGGTTTCTATAAAAATGCGGACTGGCGTCAAGTGCATGTCATGATCAGTAGGTACCTTTTAAACTTTGCAATCAATGTCATTATCAGCTATATTTCAGTACAACTTTTATAAAGATGCCTACGTCTAAAGGGAAAATCAGATTTTATTTTGTATGTAACTTTCACCACAAAGAGGGTTATACATTTGCATGTACATGACAATAAATCCCGTATAGGTAGATATAAATGACAGGTATTTGTATGCCTGTACCAAAAAGACAATTGAATGAAAGACCATTTTGGATGGATGCATTACATTGGCCGGCAGACAGACCTACCGACAAACAAAATAAATACATATCCATATGCACAAGTGTATCTATTAAATCAATAGAAAAAGTTTTCACATGAAAAACTTTAAGAGGATTATGTAATTAGCGAAAACTCGTACTCAATGAAACTACCACATCATCAGCGACGTTATTATATCTTTACGTTCCAAACTACAAACTTTGGGAGTGCAGCTAAAACATTGCAAATATCTTTACATAAAACTTTCGTCCTCCACCCAAACGACCACACCGCAACATCAGCCGAAGAGAACAGTTAAATGTTTCAACACAAAACTACTTTCTATCAGCGTGTGTAAACCAATATAATATTTTTCATTACTTGGGACTTTTATTGTCTAGCCTGCAATTGTGCAAAATGAGCAGTGCAGTGTCAAAATAAGAGAACAACAACATTCGACTAAACTAGCCCATTATTTTGGAACATTTTCTTGTCCTGGATCTGCACATTTGTATTGCAGGCAGTCATCCGACTTAGTTGATGGTGTTAATTATAGAACGCACTAAACTCCTCGCTCAATCTAAATAGCGAACATTTTGGTTATTATACACATATACCATTGTTTATTATGTATATTTGACATGTGTGTGTTATATTGCTGTCCATAACATGACATCACCACCACCGTCGCCAAATTATAGTAAACAATGAGATGTAAAATTATAAGACATTACACGTGATGATGATGATGACGACAGTGATTGTCAAACTGTATTATTAACTTGCCAAAAAAATAATAAGGAACAAGGGGGAAAATGTATCCCTTTTAATAAGAATAATGATAGCTACGGCTACGCAGCAAAAGAAAGGTGAAAGTGACTGGGACAATGAAACGATTCCAATTACAACTACCTATCTATCTCTCCATCATCATTGCTATTCACCGTCACCTTCACCGTCTATTATAATAGCAGCGTTAGAAGGGGAAGAATCAGCAGCAGTAGGAAAAGTAAAACAAGAAACGAGCTTGTGGACTACTCCAGTGACGACGGCCATCATGATGATGATGACGACGATAATGAGAGGAGTGAAGAGCACAAGTAAAAGTTCAACGACACAATTGGATGGTCATAAAGAGTTACCTACGTGAAAGAAGACGGAGACGAAAAAAAGAGAAATATCTATTTTATATGTATATATACATATGTATAGATATATATATGTATATATACTATAATAATAGGTATATCAGTTAAAAATTTTACCTAGTATACTAGCTATACTGGAATATATTGAGCCAATAACACACGGTTCTCTAGAAGCAAGACCAAACACTAGTCACCACTTAAGTCGGTCGACACTATTTATTTCAAGTGGAATCCATTACCACTCCACTTATTTTCTGCATAATGTGACTACTGACAACAAAACAGAGAGGGAAGAGAAGAGGAAGGAGGAACGCAAATGCGAGGGGTGGAAAATTGTATAATCCAAGAAATAAATTAGAAAGGAAAACTTGATTACTCTGCTGCTGCTCTACTATTCTCAACACACACAGAGAGTAAGATAGACAGAGAGAGAGAAAGAGAGAAAGAGTCACACATACACACACAAAAAACAACATTTTCTACTACACTTCCACTTCTCTACATTGTGGACAACTGACAGACTGCCTATTGCCTTTCTTGTATAACGAAATAAAAGTAACACAAGCAGGAAGAAGGACAGGGAGACACCAGGAGAAAAAATGTCAACCAATTTCAACAAAAACCGTCAGCGGACAAGATACAGATATCTTCCAGTAACACTCAAACCGGCAAGTCAAGTCTTTTGTATATTTTTTCTCCTTCTATTTTGTCTAGGAGCAGAGCAGAGAGAGAACTAAAAATGCTATTCGTTTTTTTTGTAGTGTTGTCGCATTTTTTTTGAATTTGTGTATAAAAAAAGGACTATATGCACCTTTAAAAAAAGAAATGGTGTATACATATCTACTCATTAATATGTAGCCTTCAACCGAAAAAAATATATGCAATCTAGCCTTGTCCGCGCTCTACCATTTCTCTCTTTCCCTGTTTGCATCTCGCTGTTTACTTTTGTTAAAAAAAAATTTATTATTATTGTTGCAAAGGGGAAAAAGTCATGAGAGAGTGGTGGAATGGCATGACATTACAAGGGCAATAATTATAGGTTTATTTTACTGCTGCTGGAATTGAACAGCGTTTCACAGAGTTCAGATATTTTGACACGATTTCCTTTTTCCAGTGTAAAAAGCATGCAATCACAAAGGAATTTGGATATATATTTATTTATAGAGTGATGGCTATTTTTGCTTGCTTGCTTGCTAGCTTATTTGTTTATTTATTTATTGGGAAAAATTGATTTCCCTTTCTGGAAATGGATAGGAAAACGGAGAAGCGTCAAGTGAAAATGGGATTTTAAAGTCAAGTCAAAAGGCGGGTTAAATTACAATCTATTGAGGGATAAAAATGTTTTCTTATTGAGAGAGAGAGAGGGGGAAGGAGTGAGATTCTTTGAATTTTGTGACGGCGTGAAAGATTGACTTGAAATTTTGGATAAAAAAGCACTCAGAAGAAATTTGATTTTTCTCTTTATTCCTTTTTTATTAGACATAAATGGATGCTTGATATGTAGAATGGCATTTTTATTTTTAGCTCTCTGCTGTAAATAATAAATTTATGCTACCGTTACACAGCAGCCATTGGAAAAAGAATAATAATAATATGAGCTGTAAAATGAACATGCTCATAAACAAGTCACTTACAATGAAAAAAGGTGCTGATGTGAAGCAATGTCGTTCTGTTCTGCTGAAAGGGCTCCTATATTTTCCCAAATTTTATTTATTTTTATTTTTATCGCCCACATCCGACTCATATTCACTTACTCGGGGGAAAAATACTACACCACTTTTGATGGTTGTTTCTCCACTCAAAGTGGTTGCAGTGGTCATTCAAATGGTAACAAACTGCATTCAACCACCAAAACAAAACAACAGTACATTCCAATCCCTTTTTTTACTTTATGCACCCCTAAGTAAAATGGATAAATTATCACAAGTGATTGAAAGTATCAAGGTACTTTCCACAGCAACTACTTTCATATTTTAGATCATAATGATTTGTTTTTAAAATTGGATAGATATGATCGAAAAAAATGTTATGATTTGGAGAATTGGCTCTTTTGATGTTCAACAGCGAGAAATGCATAGAGCTCTTTAGGCCGAAGGGTATCTTGAAAAATAAATACCAGGTTCCCCACTATTCCCAAGAGACTATCCTGGAAAAAAGGGGAAAAAACTACCTACTTAGGTTTTGGGCCTCCTGGGTTTCCCAATACGAGTATAAGTGAAAGTTGTACAGCCACTCACTCAACTGGACTAGACAGACAAGCCGTGTTCCAGACTCGCTTTATCTTTCCGCGAGTTGAAGTTGAAACAAAAAGGCTTACCCAGATCCTCACTCCCTCTTTATTCCCGTAATTGAATGAAAAGCAGCCACACAGCTTTCTCTTTCCGATCCCAAACCTCTTACCATTGTGTGGAGAGAGTTAACTGCACCGTTGTACCTTTCCCTGTATAGATGGCGCTGTAGTTTCTTCACGGCAAATTGAATAAAATATGATGTGCTGCTGTAGATTCAGCCTCTTTATTTGTGGTTTTTCGCACAAGGTATGTACAGACTATAGACAAGCCTATTTGTATCTCATCCGAATACAACAAGCTACTTGAATATAGCCTTTTCAAAAACTTTTGTAACTATTTTTAGTAGCCATTTTTTCTGTACTGCACAACAAGGTTTTTTTAAATGAAGTCACCCTCTGACAAAACATACACAAATAAGTACATACATGATTATTTTATGTACGCTTTTTACTTACCATCTTGTTTCGATTTAAAAGCGGAAGAAAATATTATGCAGGGTGGAGATTTTTATCAAACAGTGATCCTTATCCACCTACTCTATATTTTCAGAATAACTTTACATCTGGGATTTAGTGAAAATAAATTGAATTTTCAAGAATAAAAAATACAACAAACTTACTTACTTGTGTAGTACATTGCAAATACCACGCCACTTAATTTTTTTCTTGATTTGACTTTTTGTATTTTGAAAATATAAATATATAAAACTACCATGTTGTTATAATACACTTTTTTTGGAACTGATGATGTTGGTAGGCGCGATGATGCCTGCTGCTGACTGACATAACAGAGTGAAAAATAGGCTCGCGCATGAGATCCTATACCGCTGCCACCAACACCAACTCCTTTACAATTCTTTCTCTTCTCCTTTGCAAAATATCATAAATTACCTGTGACGAGTCCATTTTTTTTGTTTTAAGCAGCAGAACTCTCTCCTTTCTCTTTACTTTACAAAAAAAAGCAAGAAAAAAAGCTGTAGCTTGGATAGGATAATGGGAGTAGCCATTAATTTTTTTTAGGATTCAAAAGAAAATATCGGTGGTGGTTGTGGTTTGTTGTAGTGCGGTATATTAGGAAAATCTACTGGGATGCTTTATATTATTTTTTATTTTTATTTTTTTGTAAGAGAATATAAAAAAATGAAGCTCTCTGAAAGCGAGCAGCATCACTTTACGACTTACACTATGAGCTTAATATACATAAGTTTTACAGCTTATATAAATATATGCAAGAGAGAGAGAGAGGAAGCCAAAATGATCCTTCTGGATTACCATAGTGGTAATATGGGAAAATGAAATGGTTGTAAAATGTTAGAAGTGTTATAATTAAGCAAATTAATGAAGATGACAGACGTCACCATGCTGCTATATTCTCTTTTTCTTTGCTGCAGGAAGAAAAAATAAGTAAAAAAGGACATTCATTGCACTGTAAAAAATATTATCTGAGAGAGAAAAGAGTTAAATAGATAGGGTCGTCATTTATTTATATATAGAGATATGCCTACACACTTTAAATGCTTATATGAAAAGACTAATTTCATAAATGACTCTAATAAAAAAAATCCACGTCTGCTCGTGTGTTTTTTCTTCTGTTTTTCTCTGAGTATATCAATTATACACCAAATACATATATGTCTTTTTTCTCCTTAGTCGTTAACTTGAGAAAACTACTTGAGCAACTCAACAAGAAAGATATATAAACTCTCTGCGCAGCATCCTAACTTTGTGTTTAAGTACTTTTTTTCGGGATGTAGTCAAGTCAGTAAATCCAAAAGTAGTTGATATTGTTGGGTTATAGTTGTCGGGAGAGTAAGGATTTTAAGTGAGTCTTTGATAGGTACAATAATAAAGAGCTATATAAAAAGTATATATAATTTTCAAGTGCTTTTTTGGTGCCAATTCTCACTTGAGATTTCAATTAGAGAATTTCTTTGTCCACTGAATATTTGTACATGTTTCAACAAAATTAGATGACGAGAGATTGAAACAAAATAAAAAAAAATATTAAAAACTTTGTAGCTATTTTTTTTAGAAAAGAGGTTTTTAAGGGGTTATGCCTATCAGAGTATATGAATGATTTGCTTTAAAAACATTAAAAATATTTTGGGAATATGTATTAATTAGCTTATAATTTGATGTCAAAAAGGTTTTTAATATGGTGGCACATAGACACGATGAATTCGCAAAAATGTTTATTTGAAGAGACCCTTTGCACAAATTTAATGATTGCCTACGTACCTTTATCGTTATTCCGTTACATTAAATCCTGTGCAAACCAAATAAGCAGTACCATTGAAGACTTTTGAACATGTTGCTTTGGCTTATCCCGTTATAATATGCAATAATAATATTCATGCTGATATGATCATCCAGTTCTTCCCTCCATTTAAAATATTTGGCAGCCAGATTGGTTTAATGAATGTATTCGCATACTACATAGTATGTATATTATATAGACATTACATGACACGATGAATCCTAAAGTCGTTTGGCCAAGTATGTAGTTGAATAGCTAGTTGGCTTTGTGAACGTCACAAAAAAATCTCGTCATCAACTTCCTCCTTCCCATCATCGTCTTCTCATTCTCGACATCATCCTCTTGGTCTTGAATGAATTTAATCGGTTGGATGAAACTAAGGAAAGAGTCAAAGTCAACCTATCATCATCATACGAGTAAATGCAATACAGGATGTTAGAAATTTCTCTCTCATAACATGAAAGAGTTTTAATTCCATCCTCGACATAATCAAATTTAAGAGAGAGAGTGGATCTTGTTATTGTCACGACAGAAAAGATGGAGCGCTTCTATTTTCTTCTCCTCTATCCACCACCGACATAAATGAAAAAAGCAGCAAAAAACCCTAAAAAGGATACCAGAAGCTTTTTTTTGCAGAGGCAGTAGCAGGAGTAACAAAACAGTATGAGCATATCGTCATCCTTATCATGAGCAGAAAAAAAGGTCCATTTCCCCATCACAATCCATCCGTCCAATTTTTACTAGTTTTTTTTACTACATCCCGGCTCACAATGCTTGTTTTGTTGTTGCTCAGTTGCTCATCCCCACATCAGACTTTAGGCTTTAACTTTATAACAGCATCAGAGAAAGATGCTATCATTTTTTTTACCATGCGCATTTTTAAAATAAAAATGAAGCTAAACAGATAAGCAAGCTAGAAAAGGAAAATATATATACCTATGTACGTATATATGTATAGATTGAATTGCACACACGGATTTTGGTATGTAGAGTGCATTGTCATGGTGAAATTACTATAGAGCTTGGGGTATTATCATCATCAGTGCTATAAACATTAGAAACTTAGATTTTAATACAAATACACACACAACATGTCTATATATGCCTGACTGCGTGCATGCAGAGCATTTTAAGTAGAAAAGGGGCATCACTACTACCATCGTCGTCACAGCACCAAAATCAGCAAAGAAAAAAAGAGAGAAAAAAAACGTTTATAAAATAAACGAGGTTACACACTTACCATTTTCTATAATGGCAATAGAGGGAGGCAGAGAGTTAGTTTTATAATAAAAATATTGCGTACATGGGTATGTTCATATGGAGCAGGAGTGGTAGTGGTATTAGAAAAATGTATGCTTTTCTCCCATTTTCATGGGCACTCGGTTTTGTGGTCTACACAGCTATTGCTCTTTTAGTTTTTGTAAAACACTACCCCTCTCAGTCCTCCTCCTCCTCCCCCTGCGCTCACTTTCTCTCTCACTCTTCTGGTCTACATATCTTTCTACCGAAAGTGTCTACCTAATTTTATTATGCTTCTATTTGATTTTTTCAAATGGTGAGCGAGAGAGAGAGAGAGAGAGTCTCAAAGCTTTATTTTTACCAGAGAAACAACCAAAATCGTTACAACATCATATTTAAAACAAGGTAGCATAATTTTTTTGCATATTGCCGCTCTGCTACTCTATATATTTACAACCATCTTCATTATAACCATACTTTTTACTTTGGTTTTAGTTGATAGTAGTGGTGTGCATTTACGACAGGAGTGATTTAACCACATTATTTTTTAAATGGGGAAATACAACACCAACACTTTCCACTCTGCCTTGTCTGATAATGATGAGAGGAGAAGGAGGAGGATGATGATGATTACTACGGCTTGGTTTTACTACGCAATACAATTTTGTTACTTTCCACAATTACTAAACTACTTTTGTTTGTTTTACAGCAATCAGAATGCGGATTGCAGATAAGGATGAGAATGAGAGATTGTAAATTGTGATTGTTGTCATCAGTCGAGTGTTTTTGTTTTCTGACAATAAGTGGAAGAAAGTAAAGTGGGTCAATTTAATAGAATTAAAATTAATTTTTAACATCTTGCGCTGCTTTGCTATATTTTTGTGAGAGTTGAAGTTGAGTTTACAGCTACATGAGATAATACAAGTGTGCCAGTAAAGATATTGTAGTACTTTCGCCAACTTTTATTTTACAGTCTCCTCTCTCAGAAAGGAGTATTGTATTACAATCTGCTTATCCTTCATCTTCCATTTCCTTATTTGAATGTAGAATGTATGTAACCGTCAACATCGTCATCATCATAAGTTCCAATCTACGTTGTAATTTGAATAAAGTAACAAAGTTATCTCTCTCTCCCTCTCTTGGAGAAAATATTGTAATTAAATACTCTCCAGTAGAAGAACAATATCATCATCATCATAAGGTAAGCATGTATAGCACAGCTACTACTATATACTATCATACTATCATTGAAAAAGTAGCGCAAAGTAAGAATGTATGTACTGATGACAAAATGCGTATTTTTCAAATGTTCCCTAATCATCAGCATCACCATTCTCAATTTTTTTTCTTGAAGGAGCTTCAAGAAGTTTTTGATGCAAAATATGTATTGTTGGCTGTAGTCCCTTGTCGTCGTGGTGACTTCAAATCTTTACGACAGCAGCATCAGTTTTATGATTTGGACAAGTTTTAATTGTATTTTCTCATATTTTTATTGTATTATCATCATATCATTATCAGTAGACGTACGTATTTACATGCATAAATTCCTATTTACTGGGTTTGTCTGCAAAATTCACTAGTCTAAAGCATTTTGTCAACTGAACGTTAGTTATGGAAGCTGTTGAGAGTGTATTTTTTAAGACGTACGTACTTCTAGCATTATATATTATGTGTGTGCACAAAATGTTGGTGTGTTGGAAGTTGAGAATTTGTTACTCTCTCTTATTATGTTGTACAAAACAAATTGCAGAAGGTTGTCATATTTTTGCAGTATGAGAAAATCGGTTTTTGATAAATGCGCAGAGTTTTGTAACAAGGTTCTTCATAAGAGTCCGAGAGAATGCTGCAAAATAATTGCCATTTTGGAGAGTTTTGCAGAGTGTGGCAATAGCAATTTTTTAACTACAGGGTTTTTTGCAGGACATCTTTACGGGGAAGAGGACAAAATTATATGGCATGAAAAATGTAACCAATTATAAAAGCATCATGACACTTTTTATAATACGTGATGTTGTAGGATTTTTAAGAAATTGTATTCCCCCACGCACACATAAGAATTGTATTGTAGAATACAGATTTTAATAACGTTTCCCATAAATGTAAGCGAGTAATTTGTTTGGCTTAGATGGAGGTTCCTCTGATTATTGTTTTTTTTGTATCTGCAAACTAAAACCTGTGTGCGTTGTCTTAAAAAAGACTTATAATTTCCCATGTCAAAATGAATTTGGTTTTATTCTAAAAACTGATTTAATTTTTGTCTACATTTTGTACGGAAAATTCCTGAAAATATATTTAAAATCTGAAATAAGCGACTAAAGTAAACAAGTGTGGCCATCATAAGCCTGAATATATTATAAAAAGAGAAGGTGAGGAACTGGTTGAATTAAATTATTAAATAGCTCAATGCATTCACTACCTAATAATAATGCACCATATGAGTTTGCATTTGCATACATTGCAATTTTATCTTGATCCATGCAAACTAAAAAAAGATGTTTATGTGTGTGACTTTTTCTCTCTCTTCCTTTTATGCTTCTTTTCCATGACACACATTTTCATTTTATTTAATTCTTATATGTGTGTATATGCTATTTGGTCGCTCCTGTCTCTCTCTCTCTCTTTCTCTTCACAATACACATTTTAAGAAGAAGTGATCCCAAATTTTTTTTTCGAAGAATGCAAAACTCCCGTTAGTCACGTTTCCAGTTCATTAACTACACGTACTAGGGTTAGACTTTTCTCGTGTAATTGTTCCCATTTCTCATTTCAATGGAACATTCTCCCCTCCACTCACGGCATAATATTATGAGTTTGTGTGTGCACTCAGAGTCTAGGGAGAGTGTGCAGACTGGAGACAAATGAAAGTAAAGTACGTTGATAATAAGAATAATGAAGAGAAACGCATACACACGTAGAATATTTGTCATTTAACTGATTGTTTAAGAGGGAATGAGAGAGAGAGAGAGAGAGAGAGAAAGAAAGAGAGAGAATATTCGTGGAAAAGTTTGACGGCACTCACTTCATAAAGACATAACTATAGTGCCTTTGTAAAGGAGCTCTAAGAAAGAAAGTAGCGCAAGGACCTCAGGTACTTATTATACACACTTTCTTTAAATATCAAATTTTTGGGCCAAGTCCGACGAGGAAAGAGTTGGCGCTACAGACTAAAAATCCTTTCTAATAAGTAGGTAGTGCACTACACACGCACGTTGTTTAATAAGTAATATGAGAAAAGGTCTCCTTGTGCCACTGTTACACACGTACAGGCAAGGAAAAATTTATGACAAGAGAAAGAAAAGAAGAAGAAGAGTTGAGAAAAGAAGTGAAAGAACGTGTACTTTTATATCTGCTTATTTGCTTCCATTCATGAGCATTTCTAAAAGCCCATAAGTTTCAGTGAAATAAAGCCTTTCGTTTGTTCACCTTGTTTCATTTTGAATGATCTCTCACATCCATCTCTTGAGATAACCTTTGCTCCATCAGCTAATTGTATTTTTTTTTCGTTTAACACTTTTTAAGGGCATTTACTATCCATGTCGCTTATTCATGGAGTGGTTGTGTTACACTAAAATAATAGACAAAACTGTTCTCATTTCCCAAAATATCACCCAAGGCGCTTATGCTATCATCCCACACATTATTACTCTCTCTCTCTCCCTCTTGTTGATTGATGAAAGTATTTTATTTCCATTAAAACATGATAACATCACAACAGCATTACTACTTCAGCTGCTGATGTAATAACAATGGTGACGAGGAAATTATTGCTATGGTAACAACCAAAGTTTTAACAATAACACCTTACCACTAATATTCCCATCATATGTTCTTATTACAGTGTATTTTGTAGAAATTTCCATGGAAAGATTCTTAAAGAAAAAACTTGTCATAAAAAGCGCCAACTGTGACACCAAAAAAATGAAGTAAACTTGTGTAAAAAATAGTTGGCTTAAAGAATAGATTATCTATATGCATACATATTTACATTACATTGCTATTTATCCCTTTACAACATGACGTGCCTTCCTCGTATGAGGCAATATTGCCTTACCCGCATCACCCGACCTCCCTACATTTCCATCATATCAATATCAAGGCGGACACGAAAGAAAAAAAAATGCATAAAAATATAAGCGTCTTTGCAGTTTCTTTCTTGTCAAATCTCGAACAAGATTGCTTTATTTTAGCGTGTTGCCCTCTCATCTCATGTGTCATTGCCTTGTCGAATGAAAATGAAAAAATAGTTTCTAATTTTGATGGTGCATGACGAATAGACTCGCTGCGAGTACTGAGTTGCTGTATGGTATTTATTTTTTGCCGTCGTTTTTTTTCATTCAACTTAACAATATTCGAGACGTATGTAAGTATTTACAGGCCGAACAAACTGAATCAATAAATAAATATAACTATTGCCTATACTGGAAAGGAAAGGGGGTTTTGATCCCTTGCCAGTTATTCTTTGCCGGTCATAGTTTGCCCTCTCAACCTTATGCCTTAATAATCGTTTTGCCTGCTGTTTTTTTGGTTTGAGATACACTTAAAATTTTGAATATTCGGAGGCAAAGAATTTACACTTTGCGTGGATGTAATGCAATAAAACCGCAGGTCATACTTAAAAAAGTACTAATAACTAGACTTAAACTGCTATAAAAACAACGAACTCATGGTGACCAATTTACTACGCAAAAATAAAAATGGTCAACAAAAATTTCAGGCCAAATCCCTCACTTGTTTACCTCGTGATAAGCCATGCAGCGTTCAAATTGACAATAGTTTATATTAAGGGCGGCAATGAATGATTGGCAAAAATCCTCAACCCAGCAGAAGCGACATGGCATGAATATCCAACTCACTGTCAAGTCAAGTCAGTGACGTGGGTCTAATGTATTTATATACGTACAGAGTTGTATTCTAACGGAGCTCTTGATGAAGATGATGATGATGATGATGATGAGAGTATAATGAGAAGAAAGACAAGTATGGGATAGGAGTCATTGGAATCGTGTCATTTTGTTCATCGTTTTTCGTCCTCTCCTTGATCACTCTCTCTCTCCATTCCTCTCGTTTTATCCTCTTTCAGAAATTGCAAAAGCAAACATACAACTTGACGATATTTGCTGGTGCTGTGCTGTGTATGTACACACAGCCCAAAAATAAATAAAATGTTAATGCACGACAAACTCACTCAGATGAAGAGATGGTGACGAAGAAAATGGTTTATGATTAATAAGAGAGGGAAGAAGAGGAGCACTACGAGAAAATGTTCTTGTGTAAAGAAAACAAATGATCATCGCCTCGACTCCTCTCGTCCTTCCACTTGTTCTTGTCATACATTACTATCCTGTGTGATTGCCTCTTATAGTCTTCTTGTTTTCTCTCTCTCTCTATTTCCACGCCAATGGGTTTCATTTAATTCTTTAGTAGTAGTTGTTGTTGTAGTAGTGCCTATAAAATAATAATAATAAAGATAGAGAGCTTGCACCACCATCCCCACCACACACACACACACATACACAAACACGCTTCTGTGTTTCCTTTGACGAGATGTGTGACATCTTATATAAGTCATGTAGCAAAAAATACCGACATAGAGAGAGAGAGAGAGCAGCCGAAACGGAATGGTAATATTCTGGCCAGTGAACCAGTCATGCATTTTATGGAACACTTGTGTGTGTGTGAACGGAAGCAAAAAAATAAACTGGTTGTTGGTTTCATGGTGAAAGCAGTGGTTGCAAGAGCATCAGCAATAGCAACAAAAAGATAAAAAGAAGAGCAACTAACAAACAAGAAAGAAGTAAACTTATGATTCGAAAATCACATACTGAGATTTTATTCGAGATGACAATGATGCATTCATTCGTTTCTTTCTGTAGGAACGGAAAAAGTTAGCAGGAAAAAAACTTGCTTCATTTTTCGGGCGACTTTATATTCTTCAGTTCAACGAATGCCCGACCACTGCACCCACTGTTGGTCTTTTATGCCGTCAAAGCAAAGTTTTCTCACCAAAAATCAACTTAATAGACTCTTTAGATTCTTCTTGGCATTTCTTGTTTAATTTTTACTTATACGTAGGTCACCTGGATATCTAAAAATAAATAAAAAAAGCAGTTGACATTCTGTAGAAATTCATTCTTTTACTTTCCTTGGTGTTTTGTAATTAGAATTGTATTTGATTTTTTATTTAGAAATCGAAATTTTGAGAACTACAAATTGTAGTCTACAATGCTACCAATAATAACTACATCCGAGTATTTTGGTTATATATATAGCTGTCGTCATTTTGTATAGACATATATAAATATACATTTGTTGGGTATAAGACTTCATCAATAATGATCAAACTCTTGATGGAATCAGCCAAAATTATTATTGGCAGTTGTTGCAAAGGAAAAAGCTAAAAAAAAGTCGTTTTTTGTTCATTCCCATTTTTGTTATCCATTTCCCCCATTTTGTCTTGTTGCAAGTGGTATACCATTTTCATAGTGGAAAAACTAGAAAAGGCAATAATATATTGGACGACAAAGATAATAACAAAGTTAAAGAAAAAAAACTATGGCTGTGTTGATGATGATGGCAAGAGAAAAGTATCAGTGGCTCACATCCCAACTGACTGGGATGTCTCTGTATGTCCACGTCGGTTCTATCCATCTACATACTCTTGTGTCGACACACTAGTTAGTTTGTTGTGACGTTGCTCCCACAATCAGAACAAGTCCGATTCTACAGAGAAAAAAGTAGGATGTTGTTGAGCTGAGCAGTATAGTGCGGAGGAGGAAGAGGATAGGGGGAAGATGGTAAAGATGGTAAAAGATGCTCACATACACAGTCGAGTTGTGATAGCAGAGTGGTAGTAGTTTTAGTCAAGTAAATAAGTAACGTAATAACAACCACTGGAGAAAGTTGAGGCAGTAATGTAGGATTGTAATAAAATGGGGGAAAAAGTGAAGAAAATGAAACGACACTGATGCCACTTTCGCCATCACATTGCATTATTACCACCATAACCATTTGCTAGGTTTGAAGCATCCCTCTGCTGTATAAGAAAGAGAAAGCGAAATGACTGTTGCAGTTGTACACTTTTACTTATATTAGCTGTTTTGTTGGCTGAAATTTTCTTTGCTGATATCACATCTCTCTCTCTCTGTCCCTCTTTTCTCGCTCTTTTACTTTTAGTTATGCATATTACGTGTGTATTACTATGGTCAAAGTGTGGACCTCTATGGTGGACGTGGTCTTTTTTTGGGGTATTTTTCCTCTTTCGAAACACGAAGAAAAAGAAACCCGAAACTTAAGTTGACTTGGGTGAAAGTGGAACATTGAGTGAGGGAGTTGAATTACAGTACTGGTGTGATAGTGGCGGTGGTGGTTTGGTTCAATTTGTGTGACAGTAGAAATAGTCAAGCTGCTACAACTACTACTACTACACTTTTCCTCCTGCAGATTGTCGTAGATAGATGTCTGTTTAAGTCGGACGAGACGCTTGCGTCAGCTTTCATGCATGCATACTTATATATATTATCCTTCTTCTTGTCTGGTTTGGCTTGCGACTTGAATCTTTTCTTCTTCTTCTTCGTTTTCTTCCTTCCCATTCTTTTATTTTTTGGCCTCATATATGAGGATTCCGATTATGATAGTTCATAGCAAAAATAGTTTTTTTTCCTTTCTGAAGAAAGTAGATTGAGTAACAGAAAGGCAAAAAAAATGTAACAGTTCTATATACAATGAGGTACGAAAGTATCAAGTATTTCATACATGTATCTGGCCACCGTGCCAACCAGGCAAAATGGAGAAGCAAAGAAAAAGTGCTCTTATGTGGATGACACTATAGCAGAAGGCTGATGGTGTGTATGCTTTGAAGATTGTAGTTTTTTGGTGGATGTTGTACTGCTGCTGGTACTATTGATGCTGCCTCTTTCACATCTTCACAAATTCCCAGCCACCCTTTCTACTGCTTTGCTTGCTCCCAAAAAAATACTACATGGTCGCGTTGTTGATGTAAGCACAAGTGCAAACCAAGCTGCTCTTTCATGCTGTTTCTGCTGCTGGCGGTACTACTCTGCCTCTGCTTTCATTTGTAGTCATGTTGATGATGATCATCGTCACGTTTTAGATTCACAGTTCATACTTTTCTCGTCCTCGCACCAGCCCTGCTTTGCCGGGTTTTTTCTAGAGCACAAGAGAAAGTGAGAGAGAGTTTTACTGTTTTCTCAATCCTTTCCTCTGCTTCTTTCTTTTTTTAAGTCTCTGGTTATAAACACTCTGAGAGATTCAGGCTCTCTCTTAGTTGCACTTTCTCCGTTCTCTCTTCATCTCCACAAAAATGTGATTTTCCTACTTTCCCCGTGTAAGGGATGTTGTTAGTCGAGTTTAAGGACAATGTTATAAAAGAACGCCACACTATGGTCTTGTTTTGGTGGTGAGTTTTATTTTATACAGCCAGTTGGAAATTCCTCAAGTGTGCGTGTCTTCTTTCCGAGAGAAAACTCTTGAGCAATGGCGAAAAGTAAAAGGCTTCAACATTCAACTCAGATAGTTGATGTTAGTGTTGCAGAACTTGTGGCAAAAAGTGCATCAGCAGCAGAAGAACATTATAAAATTGGAGAGAGGCAACAGTCAATTCGAAGCTATGGTGACTTTGACGCTTTGCATTCCAGTCTGGTAGGAAGAGATTGTCAAAAACATTGCCTCTTCTTCTGCCAAAACAAGTGCAAGTGTGACGACGACGATATCTGCGATCCTGCTACAATAACAATAGTACTACTACCTGGCCACAGCCATTTACACTATCAGCATTCACCTACTTTTATTTGTGCACAAAACTAATAATAGTTTGTTGTTGTGACATGAAAAGATCCAGACTTGGAAGCAGTGTTGTATCTTTCCCATCTCTTATCTCACTTTACCAAACGGCAAACCAGGTTGTTGGTGTACAAGTAAAGTAGATCTCTGTACGTGCTCAAACGGTGCTTAATACTGGAAGAGAACAAATTGCCAGTGTTAAACAGTTTCTACATATTATTATATCTCTGTACTTGTCCTTCAC
Source organism: Paronellides praefectus (assembly GCA_027744595.1). Lineage (NCBI taxonomy): Eukaryota > Metazoa > Arthropoda > Collembola > Entomobryomorpha > Paronellidae > Paronellides > Paronellides praefectus. Next base: position 28,398 of record JAITYZ010003870.1, read on the forward strand.
ATTTTGCATTACCACACACGCTGCACACACTTTTTTTTAAACAAGTGATTCTTTTTTGATGCCGTTGTGATGGTGCACGTATTGGACACGTTGTTGAGCGTATGTGCGAGTGGTGCATACATGCTGAAAAATTTAAATGACATTCACCTAAAATAAATAGCAGTCTATAACGTCGTAGATATTGTCAACATATTAAACAGACTCTTGACTAGCAGGTTGGGGTGCAGTAGCCTTTATCGTTAAACGAACCAGAAACGACGATACTGTGGAGCGAGGAATCCTCTTTCTACAATAATTTATCTGCTCCCAGTCAACAAACTCTTGCACTTTTTTTCTTGTTTCATAACATGATATAACATACTGTGCTTATTGTGCATGCACAAATAAATAAATGTATGTATGTTGGTGCTGTACAGCAAGATAAGAAAAACGAAATAAGCTGAAAGACAAAAAATATGGTCAAAATATAGAGAAAAAAGTGTTTGTGCAAACAAGCTTGTGACATATAACATTGCTGTCAGGATAAATTGTCGAAAAAAATTTATTTCATAGTTTGTTTACCAAAAATATTGGTGCTTTAATATTCAAATATGAATAGCACGAGTTATTATTTTCATTTTTGTAAGGGAATGACTTTGAGGATAAAAGGGCATGGAAAATATATCAACTTTCTTTATAAAAAATGATTTGCTAGAAAATAAAAAGAATCTTTGATTTTTTTTCTCATTTCTTCGAATAAACCGCTTTCTTTTGGTTTATCATTTTTTTATTCTACGCCATTTATTCTTATCTTTCAATAGCACCATGTTCGTATTCAAATAAGTACTTCTTGAAGAAAAAAGTGAGATTACGGATGTAGTAGTAGTAGTAGACCACTAGTAGCAAAATCTATTCAGACTAGCAGCATATCACACTCTTATTTTTTTATTGTTTTCAATCTTTATCCCCTGCATTCAATCTAATCCAGGTCACTTTCTCTTGAAAACACACAAGCATTCATCATCACTATTCCTTTTATACATCCAACCCAACAAGCATGCATACGAGACTATAGACGTGCCTAAATAATTTTTTTATGAAAAATAAACTGCAATAGCAGCAGCAGCATAAGTGTACATACACAAGCCTTTTGTGTATGTAGTTTATTCATAAAAAATAAATCTGACTTTTTATGTTTCCTTTTGAAAGAGTCTTGCTTACACTACACTCATAGAGAGAGAGGGAGAGATGAGATATATGAAGAAGAAAAAGCTTTTCATTTTTTTTAATACTCCGCCTCTCGTCATCCTCTATTTTTCTCTACATGCTCATGATATGATGATGAATCCGTCATTTGATCTGAACGGGGCTTGTGTGTGTTTGTGTGTGTGTGTGTGTTTGGTGGGTAGTAAGACGGATTATATATTACTCCTGAGGAGATCCTAGGAGAGCCATATATACTTAAAAAGTAGCAAGTTTATGAAAGATTTATGCTTTTTCACAAAAAAAAGATAAAGGTTATTCACCACCACCACCACAAAGAAAAAACGATGAAGAGAGAAGGATTACAAAAAAAATGCTGATGATATGATGCTGTGTGAATGAAACACTTTAATATACACACAGGCACACTCAAGAATGATGATAAAGAAATGGACATGCAGTGTCCAAAATAGACAAGGCTATACATTATGTAAAGACGTGTTTTGATACAAAACAAAATCCTTAGCCAAACAGATTAGTCAAATACCTAAAAATATATGACCCGTTTAATATTAGACATTATGCACCTTGTGTTTTGGATTTAAAAATAACAATAATAATAATAATAATAGCAATCCCCCATTTTGTTAGCATTTACTAGCAACCTATAAAAATGAAATGAGCAATGTAATAAACTACAAGAGATTATACAACGTACCACAAGGGAAGTGGAAAAGTTTTGCTTAGCAAGTCACTCAGTTGTTACACAGAAGAGCAAAGATGGTGATGATGAGGATGCTGCTGTGACTCTGCTTTGAAAAACCTTTCCATTTCTTCTTTTACTGCTGCTCCTGCTTTGTTCTTTCTCTCGGGGTAGCACACAGCAGAATTGAGCAGAGAAATGGTAAAAGCGCATCTATCGCAGGTTACCCCAATAAGCATACCTGGTTCAATATCTCTCATCCTGATATCAATAGTTACTCAAAAACACTGCTACAATGTCTTGCTACTAGTATTATCGCTACTACAACTCACTTTTCTCACTCATTTCCGGCTATATTGTCTTAAGGCAACTCACCTACAAAAATATACAGTGACAGTGTCAATTTACTCAAAAAACACAATATTTATATAAGCTATAAGTAGGTAACCTTAGTTCAAAGTTTATATACCTATGCATGTTTCCGAGTGAGTTTATATGATAAGCATGTATGCAACGTGATGTTGAAAAAGTGAGATAATAATGTGAAATGGGAAGGAGAACAGAAAAAACTATACCATCATTTTTTACTTGATCATATCTTTTTTTTTATAAAAAAAATGCACTGTCATGTCAGTTGGTGGTGATCTGTCATCATAAAGCTCACAAATACTTTGTTACATGTGTGTGCAGTGAATCATGAACTTTGAGGGAGCGTCGTCCTCTCGTCACGTTGAAATGCTCTTTTATAGCAGCTATTCCTCTGTTAGAACTTGTAACTCTCGCACAGGCTGACTACACTTATTATAAACCATGACCATGATGTATACCACTACTACTACTAATGTATATAGTAATGATGATGATGGTGATGACGATTACTATGATAACGACTATACAAGAACATCCCAGTCACAACATCATCACCCTGATTTTATTCATGTTGTGTATTGGCGTCAATGTAGTAGTTGCGTAGAAGGTGGTGATTCTTGTTCCATTTGTCTTTGTAGTAGTGGTGGTGGTGGTGGTGGGTGATTTCAGTGTTGTCTCAGTGTTTTTTTCGTAGTGTTTTTTTAGTGCGTCCTTTTCTAAATATTCGCCAAAACGGCGCTTAGATTTGTTCGCAAGGGTTGGCGCAAGAAACCCAGCAACAGCAGCAGCAGCGCAGCAGGTGGAGACAGGAGAAGTAGGGGATTGGATTCGGTTGAACCTCATATGTCAAGAGTATGGACGGTAGCAGATGATATCGACTATCAGTACAGCTTGCCAATAGAGTATCTAAGATATAGACAAAATGTACGTTTACACATCATATCCTTTCATGCATACCTTTACATAAGTCATTAAGCATCAATGTTCTCATAAATTATCATATCCGGCAACCCAAGTATATGTGCAAAAGTGCTCTGATATTTATCAAAATTAAACTGGGTGTTTTGTTTGAAAATCACGTTTTTTAAATAAATAATATACTTTGCGTGGGTGTAGTAGCATTAGCATAATAATTACCTTGCATACTTGATGAATAATAATAAAAAGAAAACACAACAAGGTCTACTCTTTTAAAAAAAAATGTGGTGGGTTTTGTCTGGATGTTTAGGTTTGTTGCCCTCTTCTGCTCTTCTTTGCTTTTGCTATGTCAAGCGGAAAAAAATATTTAGAATGCTGAAATGACACTCTGATGTTATGTTGATGTTTAAATGAAAATAAGGTAAAAGCATTAAGCTTTCTCCTACTTTCTCTTTTGGGATTGGCAAGTGGGCTGTGAAAAACAAAGATAAGAAGAGGGGAGAGAGAGAGAGAGAGAGAGAAGTGGAGAGAAGAGAAACGTATTGTTATAGTTTTTTAATGTTCCTTTTACAGCTTACTTCATTAGTGTTTTGGTCTACCCACAGGGAAGGAAGGGGGAAAGAGTAGAGAAAGGAAAAGAAGTACGTTTTTATGTACTACCTGCAGCACAAACGATGCTCAAACAGCCAGTATACCAATCTTGAATAAATGCATACGCAGCACTAAAGAGAGAGAGAGAGAAAAAAAATCTTTTTTTGTTATATTTAGTAGCACGTTCTACGGTTTTGCATTACTTTTTTTTAATCTGTAACACCGCCGCTTGTCAAAGCGGTGACAAATCTAATTTTTTCAGTTTTTACTGCAAAATGTCTACAAATGAAACTGTTCTTTCCACAGCTGAAGATTCTATGCAATTAATATTATTATAAGTAATGTAATTACAGTAATTCAATTAAATACAATTTAATTATTACGCGCCACTTTCTTACTACTGTAGCATACTTGTTCTCCTTACTAAACCATACCACCACCACCACTCTTGCCATTTATTTCATTCTTTTTATTATTTACAGCTTGAACATCTTCTTCACTGGTGCTTTACTCATAACATAACTCCACCACTTCCACTACCACCAATCTTACTTTCACTCACTCACATTTCCCATTTTCATATTCACATGTTCATCATTTCCCAAAGTTGAAACAGTGAAATGTAGGGAAAATACAAAACTCTTCTACCACACTTCACTTTTACCTACTTGAATTTAACTACTTTTTCAGCAAATTCACATTCAACTCAAATAAAAATCCACTTTACTTTGTTTCGTTTTTAGAATTAAGTGTGTTACATGCCCACGTAAATACCTACCTTTTTCCTCTGCTTTTCCCCAATATTATATGATCATCAAGATTTAAGATCCGCTTGCTCCGTTTCTTCTTTTTTTAGACAAACAGCTAATTTGAACAAAGACTACTGTCTGTAATATAAACCCTTAGGTATTTTTATTTGTATATATTTTTTATGTCTTGAACCTTTTTTTGATAGGAAGGGTGAACCTATGCATAGGTAGTAGTAAAAGGTTCTCAAATGTTTGACCGATTTTCTTGCCCATTACTCTTCCATTACTTTTGTTACTGGTTTGATGTTTCAGGAGATTGAGATTGTTTGTCACGTAAAGTAAAAGTAAGCATGGTGGTAGAAGTAGAGCGTTAATCCCACTAATTACACCGTGGAGACAAGTAGCATAAAAAGAAAAGATTACTGTTATTATTATTATTACACTTTTGTAACTACCACCATGTTTGTTTGTGCGTCCCTTTCTGTACATGTAAATGAAAAAAAAATATTACCAAGTTTATTTTACTTAAGCTTGAGAATGGCACGAACCCAAGGTAAACGTCATAACATACATTTATATACAACGAACATAACTACATCTAAGGGTAACTTTGACTCATTTTCTCGCCGTTTAAATGAATGAGCGTGTTACACGCACACTCAAATGACGAGCTTTAAAAAATTAATTGGTCTGTCGGTCGACAATTTTAAGCGGATGTTATGTGACGTTCCACACCATTCCAGATTTCTGTGGAAGCTCGTATCCACCAAGTCCTTTTTCAGGTTGGAAAATTCATTCCCTTTTCTATTAAACAACAAGTTACTATCCAACTGGGTATATCTGTATTTAACCGCTTTTTAATCCTACACGCATCAGATTTATAGTTACTGTAAATTTCACTGGGTGATAATTACCTTTGATGGTGTATAAAAACAGGGGGAAAAAGTTTTTCCAAAGTCGACACGGGAAAAAAGACGTCAGAAGTTTGAGTACAAATTTTGATACAATGGCATCTCATACGTTCATTTTCATTCATGACCAAACAAATAATGTGGTGAAAGTGGAGACAACTTTTTTTTCAAATACTTTATTTTTTAGTTTGTAGGAAAGACTAAACCACTAAGCACCTTCATTAGCACTCAACAAAGTATAGAGTTTCTGTTTGATACACTTTTTTTCTCATTTCACAAGACTAGCTGATGATGATGATAGCGTTACTTTTTTTGTACGAAAAATCCGAGGTGAAAGCTTTAACTACACTTTAATATCATGCTTCGCTCTCCAGCTTTTTTAAAGTGTCTTTTGAAATACAAGCAGCAACAAAAAGTATAAAAGGGCAATATCACGAAAAAAAGGATCATCAAGAGATAAAAAGGCCTCAATATAATAGCTCATTTAATAAGTAGTCAAGGATACCTTTTTTCTACAGCAGTATAGCACCACAATCACCATAGCAAAATCTCTATAGATTTACCCGCTAAAAAGTTTTAAGCTTTTTCATTCAAAAATAGATATACATAACATATAATCTCGTGTCTATTCAAGTATATATTTTTGTCTTCATTGCATTGCCTTAAGAAATCATGACGGGGTTGCTCTAAGAATTTTGGATTAGTTTTATTTGAACAAGTGTTAATTTTAGCCCACAATGTGGTATCATCATCATCACAATTTGTTCACGCTTTCAAGAAAGAGAGTCGTTGAAATACAAAAAACAGTCAAAGAAATACACTCTTTGGCGTTGTTGTCGTCGTCGTCATAAACTTTGAGTTATTTTCCCTCTTGTTATTCCCATGTCCATAGTGACATGATACACCACACAAGCTCATATTTTTTTCATGGATAAATCTGTGCATACCATAGTCATGATCATGATCGTTGTCATAACAAAAAGAATAACTTGTAGTTATTATTAATATTATTATTACTTTATGTACTGCTAGTTTCAGTGGTTTCATATTAGTCTTTTGGTAGCAGCAGGATAATAAAATTTATGTATGAATGCAAGTATATATGGCACAACAACAAAAAGATGAAGTTGGTTTGGTTATGTTTTGATGGTGACATGGATGCACATGTATTATTCATAAAGCTGGCGAGTATATAAAGTAAGTTTGTTGAACTAGCAATCTGGAGAAGAAAAAAAAGGAAGATCCTTTTTTTCCTATTTTGTTTGCCTTGTTGGAGAGGCAGAAGGGGTTTATAGCAACTTGTTTCCTTCAATGTGCACTTCAACCTTACACCGTAAAAAACAAACAAAATATATTTATGTATGCGATAATCATATCGAAACGGGATTTTCCCAAGAAATGGTTTTTCTTTGGGATTCTTAAAAAAACACTTGGAGTCGAAGCGTATGCAGCGCCACAAAAAAAACACATACCAATGCAACATACAAAATATATCATAATATTTTTAAAAAATAATTCTAACGGGCATCAATTTTTCAAGAAACAAATACAGCTCGTTTACTCCCAAAATAGGGATAGGGATAGGTATTTATTATTTGAAAGAGATCACGTTTCAATGATAAATGTAATCTTCTTATTTACTTGTCTTTGTATAATTGGTTATTTGGATTTCTCGTTTCGTGCTTCGTTAACCATTTACAATGACACGATACATTTGATACGCCTGTCTTCCTTCCCACATATAATTCTTCGCATAGACCCAAGTCTCAACTAATGTATAGGTACTTAGGTATGTCAGTTTCTGGATCAGATTATGTGAACTTCACGTTAATAATAATCAAGATGATGAAGAAGATGATGAGTGATTCAGATGAGTTCCGCTCTTCCTCTATATTGTGTATAGTGTTCATATGACAAAGCTACAAATAACCTACAACTGTTATTATTATTGTTATCATTGTCATTATATATTTTGCTTCTGAATGGGCCAATTCAGATATTCAATAATTTCTTGGATATACATATATCCCCCACTCTATACACATATATATGTGTGTTTCCTGTTGTTTAGCGGTTTTTTCAATGTCACAAAAAGAAACCGTTTTGGCATTTATTTCCTCCTCGTCCCATCCAATAAACATAATAATATCTTGTTTGAGAAATCTTCTATGTCTTGGTTGCTGAATTACACAGTCCACATTTGAGCTATAGGCAGTCCAACAAGATGCCTTATAAAACGATCCCAGAAAATATCTATTTATTTATGTTGCTGCTGAAATTGTAATGGAAAGGGAGGCATTAAATAAAATATTATGCGTGCATTATGTGTAGCTTTTCGTCTTTTCCCTCCTTCATTTACCAAAGAAATAAGAAATTTCATCCTTTTCGCTAATGTGCATGTGCGGACTCTCACTTTACCATTTGTATTTGTGTGAAAATATTTGTACTTTTTGCTTTTATAAGAACTATCCAACTGGTTACTGAATTTTGCTGATAGTACTCCGATGATAATAGTAATATGTATTTATGATGATAGCACCACTGCGAATTCAGCACCATGTCAGTCAACATAGAAATGTTGAGTAGAGAAAATATTGGATTCCGACAGCTGCACACTCATCGTTTCTCTTTGTCAACAAACTGGAAATGGGATTTGCACGAGTTTTCGGAATAACGGCAATCTATGCGTGCTAAAAAAGTACATTTTTTTCTGTTATGTACATTGCCGGATTTGTGTATGTTTTTTTTTCTCTCTCTCTCAGCATGAAACAACAGACACGTTTTGAGGGCTGCTGTCTGTTTGGCTACTATGACCGAAAACGGGAAGAAATCTTTTTTTTTGCATGATGATATGAATGATAATGATGATGAAGAGAAGAGAAGGCCAGGCTTTTTTTCTGCAAAAGCTTACTTCATGAACAAAATATAGATTTTGTGCTGATAGATTTACCGTAACATTTATTCTTTTTAGATGAATGAATGGATTGAAAAATGTAAAAATTATTTTTGCAGATGAAAGTGATTATGTTGAGAGAGGAAATATCTGGTTGCTTTTTATCATTCAAAATAAGTAACAAGTTAGTTTAATGGATAGGGAGAGTATATAGTGGTGTGGTGGCTGACAGGCATAGCCAATCTGCTCGATATTTGAGACAGGAAGATAGATAGATAGAAAGGCTGTTGAAGTTGAAATGTTGTTTGTATGTATAGCCGCCGCCCTTCACTTTTGAAACTGGACATTTATAAAACATGAAAAGCTTATTCAGCTCAGTGAGATTTGTGTGTTTGTTGTGACTAGTTGTTGGTTTTGTAAGATGAGATTGCGGTGTGAAATGGACGTGTACTCTACTGACTCTCTAGTCTCGGCGGATTCCTGTCGGTTATGCCAAGTAATAACAATAGTAATAATTCATGACTTGTATATTACGATGATGATAATGCTGAAGGTCTGAGCATAGTACACATGGAGTAGTAATTAACAATATATCTTTCGGTGGAAATGGAAGATGCTATTTTAGCTGTGAGTTTCACCGTATCATCATCATCCTCACTGGTCATAAGTCAGCTTTAATGGTCACACAGGCAGATATTTTACAAATGTGAAAGCTGTCAGCCAGAGAGAGAGAGAAATAGAAAGAGTTTGAGAGAGAGAGGTTTTGCTACATTATGATCACGTTGAGTGAATTGCAACTTGAGCACTTATATAAGTTGCAAAGGGAGCATAAGTAACGGAGAAAAACAAAAACCCAGTATAGTGATCTGCAATAAATAAGTTTATCCGTTTGCCCTGTTTCTTTTTCAAGAATCTAGATTTAAAAAATGTGTAATTTTGCAAGGCGCATTCACTATTCAGTTCTCTAGTAGGTGAGATTGCATTTTTATAACTAGAATTTACCTGAAAATAATCAATTAATTTGACAACACAAAAAAGCTGAGCGCCACTTATTTACAGCTGTAAAAGCGATTTAGCATTTCCAAAAACTGTGAATATAAATAATATGGGGCATCGATATCATATTCTGTAAAACTTTATTTCGTTTTTATCGATTGAAGCTTAACGACATGAGTGAAAGTTAATCCGCTCTATTGAGTTGTCTTTCCCATCAAATAACTTTTCTTTTTAAATTTGTCCTCAAACTTGTGGCTCATCCATAACCACAGATACCTCACCTCATATACATATGAGTCATCTCGGATGACTCATCTGTGTACATTCTTTGAGTATGCAAAAGTAATGCACTTACACATCTACTACTACTACACACTACACACACACGTACTTGTATTCATATTGAATAACATTAGCATTACCATTCCATCATGTCTTGAATATCGTTTGTAACTTTATTAGGTTCTGGTTGTTGTTTTCCCTGCTACACTCACAATTAATTTTATTGTTTAAATTAAATAAACGGGAAAATGAAACAAACTAGCCACATTGCCTACTTCAAGTTATTCCACTTAAAAACCAAAGCAAAGTGTAGTATTTTCCCATCCAAGATTGGAACATAAGTAGCCTTCCAACCGGAAAAACTATTATGTCTACTCTGCATGTACTCTCTTTCTCAGTTTATTACTCAGTGATACGATACTTGTGCGCACGTTAAAATCCCGTTCAGAATTGTCATGGTAAATCGAAAAAGATGTCTGATATCTCCATATTATTATTATTATTATCAGCTATTACAGTTTTTCAAACCATTTCCGAAACTTGTTATGAGAAAAGTGAGAGCACTATAAATAAATACATACACATACATATTTACGTACACCGAAAGTACGCCGTTTCAAACTCAAAATCATCCTCATAAATACATTTTTTGCCATATAAACACATGCTATAAATATAAATATAGGTAGCTGTGTACTCTACTTGTCCATTGCGCAGCAGGAAAGCAAAGTCGTTGTGTAAACACAGACAAGTGCACATCTATTTCTCAAGTGCTAATTTTCCGCTACAAAACCCTGAACATATATTAGTAGCTATCATACATGCATAACATAATACATATACTATAACCAAAGAAACTTTTCAACTTGATACCAAAAGCAGAGGTATCAACAAACATGGTAATATATTTAACCTATATACATTCAAATTAAATAAACCAGGAATTAAAAATTTATCTTTTGTCGATTTCATTACACTATTCAAAGTTTTTATGATTGTTTTTTGCAAGTGATTTTGGACAATGAACATGGTGATGTGATGATGAGCATGGTGAACATTGAAGATGGGTACTTTTTGTAAACATTGTATATAATATCCATCCATCTGCTTTGTATAAATTGAAAGGACAAAATACAAATAAATGTTTGTTTCAATGTACACAGCAGATAAATAGGAATTTGAGATGTAGTTTTTGTAGTTTTAATGATGACACACAAGAAGAAGAAGGAGAAGAAGAAGAAGGATGGATGTAAGTCGTAAGTGGGAATAACTGGGCAAGGAGAACAAACAAAAGTTGTTTGAAATTGCTCACATTTCCCGCATCACTACTCCCTTCTCTCTGGCGGTTATGTTGATAAAACTGCAACAAAGTGGCAATAGCCAGATTTGTAATGACATGGAAAGGAGTTTGTAATAAAAAAAAAGTATCCCTGGAATAGACTCTTTGCTGTTTCTTCATTTGTTATTATTACTGCTATTCCTAGTACCTAAATACCATATACATTTTTGATTAGCTTGCTACCTTATATACTCCAACTTAGTAGTAGTTTTTGTGTACTACGAATTGCGATGCAAAGGGAACAAAAAGAAATATTACGATATTTACTGTTTTGATGTTGTCGTGGTTTACTATCGACATGCGACACAGATGGAGAGACAGAGTGCGAGGATTAACTAGTCTCCTGGGCTTGTCACCAGGGCTTTGGTAGCTCATTTGACGACGACTTAAAGTTACCCGGGAGAATTTAGTGAGGCATGACACATCCCGCACATTATATGGCAGATGTAGTAGTGCTTTTAATAACTGTCAATACGCTGGGGTACATTTAAGTTGCGGCAGCTGATAAACTAAAAGGTAGACTGATATAAATATATTGACAGAGACGGATTGACAGCCGGACATGGAACTATTATAATGCAGCAAAAAAAGAAGCTTTTCATAATAATAGTCCTAATAACATTGGAACATTACGTGAAATATAATTCCAACGTTCACGCCATAAATAAGTAGTATAACAAGTTGATTTCCACATAAAGGGATACTACTACTCCCATCATCAATGCAATACGCATTCAGCATAATACTTGGCCAATTTTAGTCCAATTTTCCCTGCTCTTTGTGGGGTCGCTTTACTGATGAAATAAAATAGGATATAAAAATGCCTTATTATTAATATATGAACCCTCGTGCACAACTGCTATACATGCTCCTCTGAGTTTTACATATTCTTCTTCTATGGTTCTACTCTAAAAACTATAAACTCACGTTGGAACCACAAAAAAAACACAAAATAAAAACTTTTCTTGCAAGCAAGCGCAACACTTTGTCTACCTTTTGTGATTTGGCATCCAAATAGCCTGTTTACTGCAGAGCTACTATACACAATTGTTATTGTGATACATACAATCCTTCCCCTTTCACTTGGCTCAACATTTTGTACTTTGTCCAATTTAATTATTTCCAGTAAAGCTGTTATAATAAATATGAAAACGCATCAACTGGTACATGCATGTTACACACACACAGGGCAATTTTGTAGTTGTAACAGCACAGTAGTCACACTATAATTGTAATTTAGTCAATGGTAGACTGACTCAAAACTTATTGATACAAAAGTTGAAAATACAAAACTATCCAAAGAAACAATTTCGTTTGCTAATATCAGTACAATATTCCACACTCTAACGACAGCAATAACATCAGCAGTGCAGTTGTTGTTGTTGGTGGATATTGCAAAATCTTGTCCAACTTTTCTTCTCTGCTTTTAATCCTTTCAAAAACTATTAGTGCATAACTACTGATAACGATGTGAGGCGCCGGTGAGGTAGTGAAAATCTGGCGCCATTTACATAATACGTTCCAAAGCTTCTTCTTCCAAAATATTAGTGTTCTTTTTAATTCACTCTCGCGTGTATTTATTGCAGGATGAATATTTATGAATCCTGATGATAAATTTTGTGTTTCGAAAAAACAAGACAGATGACAAAGGTTAAATTGCAGGCGTGTGAGTATAATAAAATAGCATATACATGGCTAATATTACATGCTTATATATTACGTGGTTGTAAACAAAACAGTAGCAGTAGAGGGTTTCGATAAATCCCAATGCAATACAAAGGAGAGGTGATGATGCCAAATTTATAAGGATTGTTAGCCAAGTTATCAAATGAAACTGCATCTCTTTCCCGCCCAGGAGGACCCAGTTGTTGTTTGTTTTTATATCCAAGCGAGAAAAGCTAAAAGCCGTGCCATGGTGACCATATTGAATGCATTAAGGTTGTGTGTGAAGATATAAAAGAAAAAAAGAAGAAAATGATGATTATCATCAGAGGAAACGATCATTGTCATTTTGATGTGATGTGATACAGATGATAAAGATAATGGTTTGTGTGCTTGTGAGCCGTGCAGAAATAATATGCAATGCCGGGGATATATAATATTATAGCTTTCCCGGTAAATGTTTGTCGTTCCGTTCCGTGCCAGCACAAATTCCATGCATTATACGTAATGATTATAGTACCCTTCCTCCCTTGTCCCTTTGTATTATATACCCAAAACATCTATACCTTTTGCTTTGTGAATATATTTTTCCACACTTGACTTGGCTGGTCATATAAAATACATAGGTGCATTATTACTACGATTACAATCAAAAGCTATTGAGTTTCTTGTGCACGTCCGCTTTAGACTTGCCTCCTTGCTTTCGCCACTGTCATTATCACAAACTGCAACACACGGACTAGAGCTCCACTTAAATGTGTCTGTGGAATCTGGAGGAGAATGAGAGAGAGGTGGTAAATACTTAAAACAAACTTGTAAACAAGCAAAGGCTAATCAAAGCATATGGAGATTACTACCGAGTTACCTTTCAGATACAGGATACTAACTAGGTGTGCATAGGTATATACATACGTGTGTGTGTAATTAACAACAGTATCCAACTCATAGATAAAAATCAACTTCAAAGCCCACTCATGTTTATACGCCCACTCACTTTTTGAGAATCAAAAACTGACACAAGGAGCAAAGAGGGTATGAAATATCATAATTAGTAATGATAACGATCTTTGTGATGAATAATTAATAATGGGATATAATAAAATATTACATCATCATGTCATTACGTTAACGTTTTATTTACTTGATTTCAATCTACATCATTCAATATTTTGATATTTGAGTGAATTTCTGGTGTTATTTCATGTTAAAGGTATTCAACAGTAATACTTGGATGCATGAGCCCACTGGCTAACTAACAATTATATACACAATGCTTATTCTTATAATATATTTATTTGAACACACTCATTTTGCTCCAGAGATTTTGCAGATTTTGTCATGTTGAGTTTTTTTACTACACCTAATTTAATTCTTCAATTCTCATCTTTTTTGATCAAACTTTTAATTTGCATGGTTGAGTAACTCAACTTGAGTGTCAGGCAACCTTTGTTTTAACTTTATAGTAATCAGGCTATTGCAGTGTAGTAATTTGTATTCCACTGCAAAGGTCACCTTGGTATAATGTATTTATATTTTTTAATTATATGAGTACTTGGATCTGTTAATTTTCATCCTGTTGTTGCTCCTTTCCAATTAGTTAGCTATTCATATATGCATACAACATAATATTTATACAGCTCAATCTAATCCAATAACGATCCATTTCACTTAACAATTTGTGCCAATCTCATTGTAGATTACAATTAATCCTTCTGGTTCAGTCAGCTTACATAGGAAATTTTTATGACAATTCCGAAATTATTTTTTTTTTTGAAAGGCGGTAGACATACAGCAAGAAACACTGAACGGGACAGTTTAGCAATCACATCTTGTCACTGAATACTAATCATGACAACATGAAACTACTCAAAGTTGATTACGATGGAGCTAGTCAAATTTGTGCCTTGATATGTAATATGTAATAAATGTTAATTTATCAAACACACTACGTTTTGGAATGAAGATGATAACATTGGTTCATATGAAGCATTTCGATAGTGCAGCTCTATATATTACTCTGTACTTTTTTGATTAATCCCATGTTATAATTACACTTTATACATGTATTTATGCAATTATATTATAAATATTGTTTGGGTACCTGTTCTCAGTCTCTTCAGGAAAAAAATTGTTCTGGTTACTCGCACAATGCGTTTATATACGTAAGTTGTGTTGGTGAAATCTTTTCGTATGAAGGGTTAGTAGGGTATATATAGATTTTGAGCTTGTGCATACGGGATTCTAGTGAAATAATTCAGTATGCATGACTCCATGACTAAGGAGCTGAGTAGCAGGGACAGGGCCAAGAATATTTTATTCATAAAGCCTCTCGAAAGAAAAGTCTTTCTTTGTTTCTCTATCTGTTACACAGTTTTTGTATTATTTATGAGGGAAGAAAAAGGGCTAACTTTGGTGGGAGCATCCCATATTTATATACACATTTTGCAGCACAGTGAGAAGAGCGTCAAGTGTTTGTATAGTTGATGAGTTAATTCTTAATGTAATAATCCTCAAACCTCTTCTCTCACAAAGGAGTCTCTTTCTGTTACAAGTGAGGTGAGAGTTAAGCGCTCTGCCAGGATTTTCAAATCAGCTTTCATGGTTTTGAATGAAGTGTTTTGGAATTGTTTTTCCGAGGAGAAAAGACGTAAATATATTAGTGGGATCGGAAGGTATACAAATACAACACATCAAAGATAAGACGTTACACAAATACACACATATATATAATATGGCATTACGTATTACCTCACACACTACACATTTCCGCCTCTCATTCCCAATTTCTTATTCTTGTGAGTACCGGAATTGTTCTAAGCTAAGCATCCAAGTAATCAAATATTCACCAGGGCATAAAACATATTAATTCTACATTTGAATATCCCTTCTTTGCCTTACAATAAAATAAGGCTGCTGATCCACCCGGTTTTGACATATTCGTCGCTGCTATTATTTGCGGGACATTTCCCACCTAATGTGATGGCTTCTGTCACAAAATTCTCATTGAAGGATGAGGTTTGAGATCCTCAGGTCTTTTAGATGGAGGACGATTACTATTCTCATTAAAGAAATTGAGTTTTTGCGGTTTTTAAGATAACCAAAAATTTAAACATGTGTGTCAAGAAGCATAAATGTGCTAAGAATATAAAATGTCTGTTGATAATCCATGAACAATATGAACATGCATACAAAATGAGTGTAAAAACATTCGCATTATTATTATAATTATTTATTTATAGAAATGAAGTGCATTAGGATGATTGCTCTGTTGACTAGGTTTATGATATCCCTACTTATTATTTAGTGTAGGGATTCATCTCATCCTCGCATCCTCCAACCTATATGCCAGTAGCTATTTTAAATGCTTAACTAACTGTAAGACTCAAATGCTCAACATGTTTCTTTTCTTACAAAAGAGTCAAATACGTCATGTACATTTTTTTCTGGTACACTGAAAGCAAAAAAAAGAGTTATAATGGCGTGCATGATGATGTTGATGTAGGTGAGAGTGTGACGGTAATCCCTTTGTTAAAGCTCTCGTCATTGTCATAATGAAGGTAATAACGAGGGGCAGGAGACACAGGTGAAAGCAATATAATATGAGCTCTCTCTCTCTCTTGACTTGTGTGAAAGTGTGCTCCTAGTTCTTTAGGCAAGTATAAAAAAATTAAATTTGTTGCTTGTTGTGTTATTGTGACATATTTTTTATGCTCCTCTGCATTAACTTCGCCTCAAGGAGGATCCTATTTTATTTATCATCATTCATCATTGTTCTCAAACTCAATCTTTCTCAAAAGGAGAATCGTTTAAAAACATGTCATCAGTTAAAAAAGCGAATAATATGAAGCCAGAAGGCTGCTGCTTTTGAGGTTTACATGCAAATTTAATATTTTTCCATTTAGGTACAAAGTAGAAAATTACATATTTCTTACTTCCGCCTTTTAAGTGCATTTTTTTGTCATAATATGTATATGTGTGTGTATGCTTACGTTTCACGCACCGACAACGACGACATACATTTATATGCTACATGAAGCATGAGCGTTTTTAATATGGCAAATGACAATGATAAAAACCAACAAGGGCAAAAAAAGTGTGTAAACACGTACGACACACATAAATATATGCATGTCTACAGAGAACAAGAAAGTCTGCAAGAGACACTATTACCGTGAGTTTGTATGATGAGACGTTCTTGTGCACTTTTTACACCACAGTTAGCCATATTGTCATTTTTTTTCACTGAAACATCCACTTGCTTTTATGTGCTAACGATAAGTAGACAGACTTGTCTCCGTAAAAAAGACTCAAGTTGAGCTAGCCTCTTTTCCCCCCTTTTCACTCACAAAACGCAGATGAATAAAATGGGGAAAGTGGAAGAGTTGAGTTGAGATTGAGCCACTTGAGACTTTCTACTTGATAACCCTCTACACATCAACATTATTTGAATATTAGACAAAGTAGGCGCATCCTCAGCAGGAGCAAGCATCCTGCACTATATATGGTCACCTTGGAAACAAGACATGCTTTTATTTGCATAATAAATATTTCCCAAATTAATATGCGGTATACTTGACGGCTCTTGTTCTTTTACATCAGCAGTGTGCAAACATTATATTATGTATATAGTCATGACATAATCATGATTACCACCATTTTAGACGGTAGCCGACCATACTTGAAGCTGCAAAGTTTAATAAAAGGAAGGAAAAAGATATCATTATTATTACTACTATTACCCTAGACTAAATTTAAGTTGATCTATTCATCATCATCATCATCATTCAAGACCACATACATTATACTTCTCCCTAGTATCCCCAGTGGATTCACGCACAAACAGGTACATATTACACAAGTTGCATCTGTTAAAACCCGAAAAAGAAGTTCAGAGGAGCTTCATGGCCATGGCATAATCATTCTTCTCGTTCTTCCTCCGCTGCCGCCGCCGCAGCCACCGTCAGTCTTTCCAGTTTTTTTTTGTACGGAGGGGAAGCAGAAAGAGAGAACATTCTTGTCTTGTAAAATTGAGTTTAGTTCTAAATAGTAACTTGTATTTTCTTTAGCAATTTCTGAGCACTTTTGTACGTGCTAGTTTGTTAAATGCTACTACCACTGCTGCTTCCACATTCATAAAAAAAGACTTTCCGTGTTAAATATTACTTATTATGTACTCGGTTACATTTTTCCCACAATTTGAATACTTTATGAGGCTGACCTCCCACTGTGAAGTTGGCTCATTACTTACACACTTAATCTTGTACCAAAAACCTCTCCTATGCTCTGCACACACCGATATTATTATTATTATTACGCCCATTGCTGCTCTCTAAAATCTTGTGCATTCTAAATACACGGTGGAATGTGTGTTGGGTGGAGGGAGTCTACCATATCAGCTCAGCAGCAGCAGTAGTTCTGAAAAGAACTGGGCACATAACCATATTTAAAGTTTTTAAAGGAAAGTGAGGGCAGAGAGCATAGAGCCACAGCCAGGGAGTACATCTTGGAACTTGTTATGTGGCCATTCATTTCCTTCTTTCCTTTCCTTTAGTTTATATGCAAAGAAAAATCTGACTCATATTCTTTAGCTGCTGCGACACTTGTGTAGTAAGTAATATTGCAGAGGTGGAGAGGGTTCTTGACAAATTTCGTGAGCTTAAAGCTGTTTGCTTTTGTAGAATGCACTACGCATAATACACACAATCAGGTTTGGGGGCAGTGATAAGGTTTTTTTGTTCTTCAAGTTATTTCAACCTCATAAATCATGCGTAATTTTATTTACGCGTTATTATCACATGCAGACAGTAGTAACAAAAAAGATGTCATGATTTTTTTGGGGATCTTGGGATACATGGCGTTACATTGAGTGCGGGTTATAAGGAAGTTATCTTTGGTTTATAATCTTTTTGCCAATTCTTAGTTCAAGTTGAGCTGGTCAACAAACAGGAATATATAAGTAGCCTAGTATGAACTTGATACAATTTATTTTATTAAAAATTTGAATAAATTTACTTTCTTTAAAAATAAAATTTTGGAACAAAAACCTTAATACCTGTTCCAAAAGAATGTGTGAACAATGATATTTTGAAGATATGATCTAGTTTCCTATTTTATGATTCTTATAAATTTTTAAAAATTATGTCATTTATGTCTATATACATAAATGGGTGTATGTATCTATTTATTTATAGTATTTAACCAGAGGCTAAATGCTTTTTTTGTTGAATGATGAACAGCAGGACAAAGGCTGGGGTATAAGGATTAATAATTACACGGATATACTTGCTAGATTTATTGGGACAGAATGTAAAAACGTTCTCTGCTATTTTGGCACTATTTCAAAACTTTTTGTTAGCAAGCAGGTTGTCTCAGTTTACAATCCTTTTCTCATGCAAGGAGCATGAAACATTTTGTATGTTATTTTTTAAACTGTGAATTTGTCTCCGAAGAAGAGTAGGAATTTTTTTCCAAAGAGAAAAAAAATTCAAGTTGAGGTCATATCATGTCATTCCTAGCCAAAATTTAATCCCTATTGTTGTAATAAATGGTCGTCATAAATAAAAATAATAATGTTGCACTCTTTACCTTTTTTGTTGAAAGGATTGAACTTGCAAACCAACTGGCAAACAAAAATGTGAAGAAGAAATTTGTATTTTTTTCCATAATATGTTTTGCAAAACTGAAAGGGAAAGAGCGAAATTAAATTGTGTGGATGCTCAAGCCATAATTTGAAATGTTTTGTAGAGTTTAGCATGCAGCTTGCAAGTTCATAAAAATGATTTACGAATGTTTTTTTTTGCGAAATCATTTAAATATATCTATAATTATACACATACGCATA